>JAMZAV010003324.1:0-72482 GCA_024449915.1 Sweltsa coloradensis
TTCAAAACATAGTCCATCTTGGAGCAAAACTAGAGATCCGTAGATTCTCAACATGCAAGTTCTGTCTGCACCCCACGATGTATTGCTGAGAACTTTCAATAAGTTAGATTGATATCAACATGTATTTTTTGCGTAAATCACAACGTGGTGTTGTAAATTTAGCTTTTTGTCAAATTCCAAACCGAGAAGACGGACATTTGTTTCAATTGAAGTTTTCATTTTAAACGGGAGTTGAGTAAGAAAAGTTTTAACTCCATAAGAATAGCATTGTTGGTGGAGGCGCCGGGTAGAATTAGAAAAGTTTTAACTCCATAAGAATAGCATTGTTGGTGGAGGCGCCGGGTACTCGCTTGATTTTATTATTTCTTTGCTATATATCCAGTTAATATTACGGAGGATGGTATATTGTTTGGATAATAGTTTTAGGTTTAGCAAACGTGACGGTGATTTTTTTTCTTGTTTATTTGGGTTAAGGACGCGTCAACCGTTAGGTCAAAATGCACCAATCTAGCCAAGAGGATATGGGAAGGAGGGGCCCATGCTTTTTAGAACCAGCCACGGGTAAGGGGCGGAAGGGGTGTTTCTAACGTCGCGGTCGTCATTGTCTTTGTCATCGTTCGTTGTGTCATTGTCATCGTCGTCGTGAAGGTCGTCAAGGGAAGGGAGAGGTATCCTTGAAGACGATAGTGTCATGGAATAGGCTGTAGGCCCAGGTAATAGTGACTCTCCAGTGAGTCTTAGTGGGCGTAACTCTTAATTCATACCAACTAGCCTACAACCTAACCAGACCGAGATCGAATGTGTTTGGGAAATACGGGATTTGGTGACAAAACTGGTTAGCACAATGAAAGATTCAGATTCAAACCAAGGGGGACTTCTGTATTATCTTATGAATTGTACCCTACTCTGGCCTTCAGTTAAGTCTCTGCATTGGGGTCTGGCGTGCGTGGGTTCGAGCCTTGTTGAACCCATAACCTGATCGTTAATAGAAGTACATCGCTCACCATTAATTATCCCTCTGTCTGGTATCCAACCCTGATCTCAGCTGCTCCTTGGCGTGATGTGGGACTCGATCCGGCGACACCTTGGTACTCCGTTCTTCGTCCGTTCTTGCCTCTTCTAGCTTCCAGCTTGCTTCTTCCAGTTTCCCAGCTGAACTCCTTGACTGTCGCTCTCGTTCCTTTAGTCTTCCTTCTTGCTACGTGCCTTTCTCAGCACTCCCATCTCACTGTGTCCAGAGCACTGCGTCCTGTGCACTCTTGCCTTGTGGCGCGGGAGTGCACTAGAGGCTTACCACTTTAGTAACTTCCTATCTCGATGTCCAGAATTACACTCCCGAATCATAGTTCTCCTGCCACCACGACACCTTCGATGATGTCACTAGTCCGGTCCCCTCCAGGGTCCTGGTCAGCCCGCCAAAGAGGCTTAAGCGCCACTTCTCATGACTTCCACGTCCTGCCCACCAATCTAAGCCTCGGGCTTCTCTGCTCTCTACTCGTCATCAATGGAGTGGGGACCACTCCCCTCAACACAGGCAAATGTCTTCCCCTCGCCCAGTCAGCATAATCGTCTCCAAACTCAGTACAATAGTTATAATAACTTGACCTAATTGAAGTGACGAAACAGCTAGCCTTAGCACATTACAAATGACGTCAATACATTAGGTAATGCCCATGTTATTACTTCCAACTTATCAACACATCTTGCTGCAACTTGAGTGTCTTAACCGAATAATACCACAGATATTTGGATAAACTATCCCAATATATGACAACCGCTCCCCCCAGATTAAACACGTCCTCGTGTTTTCGCGGAAATCCTCTTGCCAAAAACAACCTTGACGACGATGAACTATGTATACCTCCATATGCTGGCCTCGTCTCCAGACGTTTTCAGAACCGATTGCTTGACGCTCTTACTCCGATCAGCATGCCATTTCAGTACACACGGCTTTCTCCATCTTCATCCGGTTATCCCCCAGGTGTCTTCTTCCAATGTTCCGATGCCATCGTCTTCCAGATGAATCCATACCTCCATGACCATGGTCCTTCCAAAGCTTACCAAGATCAGGGTTTCGTACCAAACCTTCCTAATATGAAGTAATACCGCACGCAAAACCATCCACAATGCATTAACTCACCTCAGACATACTCAGGATCTACACAAAATGCCCTATTTTTTAAAAACAGTGACCCATCCTAATTCAAATCCAACCTGAAGGGCCAGAACCTATCTGCCCGCGCAATAGGCCTCTGAGAAATCAAACCTATTCTAGCACAAACAAGAGCAAATCTAAAGAAAACACAAATACTAACAGAAACTTACTTGTTTGTGTAAATTAAACCAAAAAAACAACAAATATTATTAAAGAGTCACTGCCATTACAAAAAAAAACTAAATAAATTGATTTGAAACCTCCTGTGAAATTTCCATTTAATTTGAAGCCCAGTAAACAGTTGTCCCCGCATACAGTTGAACGCCCAGCTGACAATTCCCAGCAGTCGTCCTTGTCTCCTCGAGTTGCCACGGACAATCCCCGCATCAGCATTTTTCATACCGTGAGTCAGACTCGTGCCGTGTCACTGTAACGTAAACAAACACCAGAAACGGCAACAACTCATGGTCTCAAAGCACCACAATTACAAACAGCTGACGTATTCATTAATTATTTATACATTGATAGAACGTCGTCAACAAGTCAAGAAAGCATTTTTAAATCCAATTTATTGATTTAAGTTATTCAATGAACCAAACTAATGAAACGAAACGACACTCTAACTCTAATTTTTTAAAACTTAATTTAATCTTAAATATACATTAACCATTTATCTGTTCAGAAAACAATTCAACAAACAATGGAACAATTTATTTTATACAACATAATGTAGTATTATCCAAATTCATAACATAATCTCATTTACTGCCTCATTATTTCAATATCCAAAATGTCCAAAATATGAAAAGAAAGAAAAATGATTTTATCTTCATTTCAAAACATTTTAAATGTTTATTACATTTTACATCAAACCATAAATTCAATTCCCAGTAGATAGATCGAATTCAACAAACTATTCTTTCACGTACGTTGCCTACTCCTATTCAACCACACCCAGCAACTCAACCTATGACCATCAAAGACAATCATAAATAAGGGTGTCCATCCCCTCATTAACCTAAAACTTAGCCTAAGTGTACTAGCTGTACGAGAATAAACCTAATTTCCAAACGCGCGTCAAAGTAGCTGAAGGCTGAACAATATTAAACTATCATAAAACCTAACTCTAGCATTCAGGACACCCCTAAAACTAACCACCACGAAGAAACCACCCCGTGCCACTCACCGACAAAACTAGGGGTAGCTACTCCCCAGAATGTCAATCACCTAGACACCTACGGCCACGCGCCGATCGACGTAACGAAAACTCGACGTCAGCACACAGTGCATTACCCGACATCCGGTATCGTAGATGGACACCCGCCCCGGGTCACCCAAATCACACGTGTGTTACCGAAACTCCACGTATGATCAAAACCAAGATTCAAGTTGAACCACTAAAAATTGACATCCCAGCGGCCATTAAGTTGGACTTACGCCCCTAGATCATCAGTATCTGTACCAGATATAAAATATCCCAACCAAATACTACACCTTTTACCTAGAAACACTGCCCAGGTAAACTAACAAACAACCAAGCACAAACAACATCTCAAAACGAAATGCTGTGTGAGAGAATCGAACCCAAGACCACTAGTGAAATAGCTACTTGTATCCAACCACATATGGATCCACAGATATGAACCCATTATATTCACCTAGAATATATATTATATTGTCGATTGTTACCAAACAACAAACACTTTTATGCACCTAGCATAACAGAACACATAGATGTAGCACAAAACACGGGTGGCAAGCTACATTAATTCCAGGCCAGATATATGTACAATATCCCCCCTCGAAATAAAGCCACTTATTACCACGGCTATATGAATATAAATTCACTTAGCAATTCTATTAATCGTCACAATGATCCTCATTGCACCGGAAACCCGGACACCGACCAAAGAATTAAACCCAATATTGCTGACCAGCACATTCTACACTCAGAATGTAGCCTACACACAAGCCCACGCCCACACTGAGCCATCTAACTGACCATTAGCCAGTCTTTCATACTTAATTATGTTTTGAGAAAAACATAACAAAGCGTACACCACAAAATATCAGCAGTATATCGATCAAACAGAGACGCCACTTGCCCTAACGACAAAAACTACACTGTACAATATAATACACTCCAATATGTACAACAAACTAGCTTTTTACACGAGATGGGCGCTCCAACCGTGAGCCAATCCCTATCCTCACTATACCTAAGACGAATTACTTAATATTCTAACCATAAATACAAATACAACAGTAATTACTTCTCAAATTATTACTAAATATAGGCCTACGCTCTCGTCTGTTCTATACTATACAACCGACTTAAAACTATCAATAACAGTACACACTACTACAAAACCAAACTGACAAAATATACAGGACGACGGCAACAACAGAACGTTTAGACAAAGAATACAGGTCACACATCGTGTATGATGAGGTTGGTCTCTGTGACATTCAAAGAACGAACGATGTTCCTCTACTTCAACCTGGAACCATCCCACAAAATGTGACCAATTCCAGTCTCCAATACAATCCAGCGACACCTCATTCCTGTCGCCCATGCGTGCATTACGTCGAGTATTCCTACAACAAACACTCTCGTACTCAAACTTGTAGCTCGCGCGCGAAACCAATACACGCATGAGAAAGATTCATGCTGCGTCTGCAACTCGCATAGCCCGGCCGACTCGACTTTCGCCGACGCGAGTGGACTGCTGGCCGGGAGGAGAGACAGCTCCACGGCCGCTAACTTCTCACGCGGACACATACGTACCACGACGTACGTACGTACCAATTAATTTCAACTTTACAGCAACGAAACAATCTCGAAACCAAAATTTCCCAGAAATTTTTCAGAAACACATTTTTTAATGTACGAAAAAATGAATACGTACAAACACGGCACCTCCACCATGTCATGGAATAGGCTGTAGGCCCAGGTAATAGTGACTCTCCAGTGAGTCTTAGTGGGCGTAGCTCTTAATTCATACCAACTAGCCTACAACCTAACCAGACCGAGATCGAATGTGTTTGGGAAATACGGGATTTGGTGACAAAACTGGTTAGCACAATGATAGATTCAGATTCAAACCAAAGGGACTTCTGTATTAACTTATGAATTGTACCCTACTCTGGCCTTCAGTTAAGTCTCTGCATTGGGTCTGGAGTGCGTGGGTAAGAGCATTGTTGATCCCATAACCTGACTGCTAATAGTAGAACATCGCTCACCATTAATTAACGCTTTGTCGGGTATCCAACCCTGATCTCAGCTCCACGGCGTGATGTGGGACTCAATCCGGCGACCCCTTGGTACTCCGTTCTTCGTCCGTTCTTGCCTCTTCTGGCTTCCAGCTTGCTTCTTCCAGGTTCCCAGCAGAACTCCTGACTGTCGCTCTCGTTCCTTTAGTCTTCCTTCTTGCTACGTGCCTTTCTCAGCACTCCCATCTCACTGTGTCCAGAGCACTGTGTCCTGTGCACTCCCGCCTTGTGGCGCGGGAGTGCACCTGCAGAGGCTTACCACTTAGTAATTCCTATCTCGATGTCCAGAATTACACTCCCCGAATCATAGTTCTCCTGCCACCACGACACCTTCGATGATGTCACTCAGCCCATGGTCCTCCAGGGTCCTGGTCAGCCCGCCAAAGAGGGCTTAAGCGCCACTTCTCATGACTTCCCACGTCCTGTCCACCAATCCCAAGCCCTCGGGCTCTCTTGCTCTCTACTCGTCATCAATGGAGTGGGGACCACTTCCCTCAAACACAGGCAAATGTCTTCCCCTAGCCCAGTCAGCATAATCGTCTCCAAAACTCAGTACAATAGTTCATAATAAACTTGACCTATTGAAGTGACGCAAACAGCTAGGCCTAGCCATTACAAATGACGTTCAATACATTAGGTAATGCCCATGTATTACTCACTTATCAAACACATCTTGCTGCAACTTGAGGTCTTAACCGAAAATAATACCACAAGATATTTGGATAAAACTATCCCAAATATATGAACAATAGCCAGAGATCGTCTCTAGTTTCGCGGAAATAATATACTCCGATCTTACTTGCTGATGTTTTGCGAGGTGGACTTTTTATCCCAACACCGACCCAACTTGCCGGACACGATTCAAAGATAACTAGTTACTACAGAAGACGACGACGTAAAGAACTAGGGCGCTTCTACCGGTTAGGTCATATTGCGCCGCGTGATAGGAATGTTGATGAGATGAGATTAGTTGCCTAGAGCTCTCCTCGGGTTTCTTGCAGAAAGGTAATATATTCCCTGCGTACTAGCAGATGTTTGCAGATCGGAACTTTTCTCTTTCCTCGCTTTTACCTTAGCAGCAGCCATGCTGTGGGCCAAATTCCACTCTGGGCCCAGACGCAGTTTATCAAATTCAACAAGAATCTAGGATGGCTAGAAGCCGGAAATACATAAACCTTGAAACTATTATAGCCCTCATTCCAGTCAGATACTGGCCCTTTACCATTAACCTACCTTCAGTCCAAGTCAAAGATTGAAGATTTTTTTAGTTTATTTGATGCATGGTGCGCTAGTCAACCGTTAGTCAAAGCCTTAGGGTTAAAAAGGGGTATAAAATACCATGCCTGACTAGAACTAGCCACGGGAAAGGGGAGGAAAGGTCTTTGTCATCGTTTTCGAAGTTACAAATCATTAATTATAGACCTGCTAAATATATAGTCTTGGTCTATTTGGTCCAAGAGTGAGTCAATCATTTGGTCATATTGCTTCACCGTAGCCCAGGGAATTGGGCGGGCACTAGCGTCCTGGACAGAACCAGCCATGGGTGGGTCAAGAAAGGGTTTAAATAGAGTTCAAAGTGATACAAGGCCTATGCTGGCTAGACCCAGCCATAGATGACTCGAGAGACAAGTCATCCTAGTGCAGAAACTGCTAGCCTTCCTTGTAGCCTAGCTGTTTAGCTAGGTCCCTTCCAATCATTCTGTCGAGGCCAGGACCTTGCAGTTGTTACAACAAAATCAAGTAAATCATTGACAAATCAACACTAGTTACCTCAGCTTCATAAAAATCGTTCTTTCTATCAAAGCAAACTCCTAATATAGTGACGATATTCCAATATTATCTTATGCAATTGTGCAAACAGTCTGCATGCCTCTGTGTGGCGTTTTTTAGACCTTCCGCGTGTTTGGGATTTCAAAAATGGGTGTTTCTGTGAAGTGAAATAACCCCACGCGTCTGCGTCCGTGCATACTTTCATTGCGCTCGTCAAGAAATAGTCTGGTATTTATTTTCACTATGTTTTATTTATGCCAATCGCCATGCTTTTAGAAGGGGACGTTATATTAGTGCAATATTTGTTTCTATGACATTCTTTACTAAAAAGATGTGTTTTGTAGGTAAGTAAGGTTAGCAATCATCTAGGTAAAACAAACGCACTACTGACCCGTGAAAGCTGCATCTTCGCGGCCGGACTCTTGCGCGGGCTTTTGGCGTATGTTGCGCAATGCGCCGCTGAAGCTGCATCTAAGCGGCAGCCGATAGAGCTGTTAAGCTGCGCAGATACTGCAATAGGTTGTAAATTATTACTTATTTATTCCAATTATAGTTTTGTGATGAAAATTGATTGTGGTTTGTATTTAAATTATAGGATAATATTGAAATTGAAAAAAAAATTCCTCGTGATTTTTAGCAAAACCGCAATACGTAGTTCGCATGAGCCTACAAGAGAATTAAACAATGAATCGCAGGTCTTATAAAGAAGCACCTCAGTTAAATTAATCGAGATAACCTAGGACACGTTGCAAAATCAGCTATTTTGATATCATTGGAATGAAAAAATAAATTTCCCAACCCACAAGCAATCTTTTGAAATGTGAGTTATATGATGAGTAGGTCTCATTTTCCGCTAAATCTTTTTTTTAAATTCATATTTTTAATACGAGCATCTATGGTTTGTAAGGTAAGATAAGCGTAATTTACAAATAGAACATAATTTAATGTTTTAAAAACTTAATTTTATTATGCGCTGACGTAGAAAATAATGTGATCTTTCAAAAATATTCGGATACGTCTTTTCTATTGCACATGATTTTATCTTTGCCACAGTGTTTGTAAATTGTTAGTTAAACGTCACACTTTACAAGACAAGCAAGTTTGCTCGACGATTGGTGTCGGCGCCTAAGTCTGTCAGCTGGAAATGTAATGTCCGCACTGAAAAATCTGATAATTCAATTTGACTGAGTGGTGAATAATTAAATTTAGGATTTTTTATTTTTGGTTTATTTGGATTAAGGCGCAGTCAACCGGTATGTCATAATGCCACCACTCAAAAACCAGGGTGGGGGGAGCCCATACTGGTCAGAACCAGCCACAGCTAAGGGAGGAAAGGGGGTTCTCACGTCGCGCGTCGTCTCTTGTCTTTGTCATCGCGTTTGTGTCATTGTCATCTCGTCGAGAAGGTCGTCAAGGGAAGGGGGCGGGTCCCCGACGACGATTGCAGAGCTTACCTCTAGTTTCAGGAGTAAAAAGGACTACACTCATACTAGCTGATGTTTTGCGAGGTTAGACTTTTCTCTTAAATCGTCTCTTTTACGATTAGCCCGTGACCATGCGAGTGCTAGGGCCAATTCATCCCCGAGCCCAGACACGGGCTAGGATTTTAATTTATTTGATTTATTATATATTTTAAAGGTGTTATTATACGGTATGTAGTGTAGGAGTATGAAGCGACGAAAGTGTAGTCAAAAAATGTTACTTACGTTTAGGAGCGACACAGGCAAATGTGTTTCGTAATAATAACAATGTAAAACAAGGACGTTTCACACGCTACTCAGCGAAACTATAATTTGTTACGTCCTCGGCTCGTACCCGCCACTCGAAAAGCCTTACTGAAGATTTCCCCAAGGATTTCCTTACATAAAATTATGTGACAGCTATAGACCTAGTCCCTAGACTAGTCCTGGACTTTGTTAGTCACTACTTATAAGAATTGTTGTAGAAGGAGCAATTAATGGTTCCACGGCAGAATTTATTTCACAAAACCAATTCATTCTAGGTGGCCCATAGGGAGCGCTGACAAGTACCGGCTTGTGCTAGTAGCTGACAGTGCGGGGTAAATATCAAGTGATAATAGCTAAAAGAAATTTAAACTACATTTATTAAAAATTGTGCCTGGACCTATAGGTCGTAGTGAGGGGAGGTGATTCCGACTACGACCGCCAGTATATTTGGTTAGGGAATAAGACGCGTCAAAAGTTATCGTCTTATGATGGCTCTACTCTAGTCTGGGGGTATTTGGGAGGAAAAGGCCCATACTGTCAGAACCAGCCCACGGGTTAGGGTTAGGAAGGATGGTTTCTCACGTCGCGGTCGACATCGGGCATTGTCATCGTCGTCGGGGATGGCGTCAAGGAAAGAGGAAGGTGTCCCCGACGACGATTGCAAGACACTCGACTCTAGTTTCGTGGAGTAAGCTTGACCCTTCATGTAGATGAAGTTGCAGAGATGGCATTATCCTCTTGAAAATCGCCTTTAACGTTTAGAAGAGCCATGCTCTGTGATCCTACCCATGGCCCAGAACTTGCAAGTCTGACCCGGCACCTCCACAAATGAGAGGATTTAAACCAAAGACAAGTAATTAGTGATAAGGATACGGCGACGTGAGAACAAACTGCGCTTCAACCGGTGAGTCATATGACGATTGTGATATTAAAAGTTAAGGCCACTAATGTAAACGGTGCCAGAGCTCGCCTTTAGTTTAGGGGAGTTATTACTCCCTCTCCCACCCCTTTACTAGATGATGATTGCTCGTGGATGTATTTGATAATAATATTATTTTCAGATTTAACCTATACAAGAAATATTATTTTAAAAGTGATGCTAGTAATAGCAAAAGAAAAATTTTCATTTGAATGGAAATAAAGAAAGAAAGAAGTCTAAGTTTAGAAGATGTTTGGTTTAAGGGCGCGTCCAACGTTAGGTCATACTCGCCTCCTGTGCATGATATTGGGGTTTATAGTTAGTTAATGAAGGGGAACGTGGGGGAGTGACAGGGGGTGCCGGGGGGTGGAAAGCCTGTACTGGTCAAAACCACCCCACACGAAAGGGGAGGGCGGGTGAAGGTGGGGGGGGGCGGGCTGGGGAGTCTGTGGCTGGACACATCAGGCCGGGCGCAGGCAAGTCGGGGCAAGGGAGGGTTTTGTGGGGGGGGTGCCCCCCCGACGTTTCCGGGAGTTGCCTTAGTTTCGCGTGGGGTAAACTTCCCCGCCACTTTTCCGAACGGGCGGGTGATTCAATAAACACTTTGCCCTCCCGCAGCTTCGAAACACCGTGGAAAATTATGTCACGGCTACTCCACCCAGGGATAAGGGGAAGGACCCATGCGGGTCAAAACCCACCACGGGTAGGGGGACGAAAGGGGATTCTCAGGTCACGGTCGTCATCCTCTTTGTCTCCTTTCATATGTCTTGTCGTTTCGTCGAAAGTCGTAAAGGAGAGGGGGCATGGTCTTGACGACGATTACCAAGGACGCCTTTAATTTTGAGGAATTTAAAATACTCCATTCTTTAATGCAGATGTTTGCGGGATGGACTTTTTTCTTTTAAATTGCCTTTGTACGTTTGCAGAGCCATGATTGGGAAAATTTCTATTATTTAAAAACCTTTTTTGGTAGCGTTTTTGGTTGTGGTTGTAAGAATACAAAAAACTCATGAGTATGATTTGAAAATCTACATATAGAACAAAATACATTCATTGTACTTTGTCACTATAAAAATTCCAAGAAAATTTAAATTAAAATTTGTGATTCTATTATGAAAATTTAAAACGTTGCTCTGCGCATCGTTTGGAATTTTTCAACGTTTGTAATCAAAATACATTACTAAATCTCTATTTTTAAAAAATACAATCGTCACAGAATGATTTTCGGGAGGGTTTAATTAAAGCCGTCCAAGCCAACCGTGAGCCCCGATACCATCGCGACAAAAAATTATAAAACAAAAGTTTGGGAATATTTAAGTTGAAACAAAAATCATCAAGCGGACACGATTCACCCGGTACGCACTAAATCAACAAGGCTAATTGTTTTTTTTTATTATTTGGATTGGGACGGTCAACCGTTGGCTATGCCCACTCTAGCCTAGGGGGGGGGGAGGGGGGTTCCAGTGGTCAGACCCGCCCGGGTAAGGGGAAAAGGGGGGGTTTCCCAAACGCGCGGTCGTCATGGTCTTTGTCATCGTTCGTTGTGTCATTGTCATCGTCGCCGGGGGTCGTAAAGGGAAGGAACCCCCTTTATAATTTTTTTTTTGCCTCGTTGCTAGGGGGGCTTCTAATTCACCGTTTGCAAATACTTCTGACCTACTGCATGAAACAGAGACGCTAACCATCTTTAAACAGCGTGGAAACTAGGGGCTTCAACTTTGGGTCATATAACCCGATTGTTTATTATATATTATTGCTTTCCTGGGTTTAAATTTAAAGTTTAGTTGCGGTTAATGTTGCAAAAAAGCAGACTTGGAGATCATCTGCCACAAAAAAAATTAATTGATTTTTTCATTGTAAAAACAATTTCCATTGAAAAATAAATTTGTGAAAACTTTATTTAAAAATAATACAAGATGTCTAGATTATGTTATATATCGTCCAAAGCGGACCCCACAGGGGGTTCCGAGCTCGAACTCCCACGAGAAATGTAACACGCACGCGGCAAAATGCCCCGATTCACAAAAAATTTAAATTTGTTTTAGTTAAAAGTTAGAGTATATGGATTTAAGGGTGCGTCAATTGTTAGGTCACAATGTGAATCCCCTTTGCAGTCTTCGTCGACTATGTCATCGTTGGCTTCATTGTCGTCTCGTCCCCCCGGAAAAGAAGAGGTGTCCCCGACGACGACTGCCGAGAGGGGCCTCTACATTGAGAAGTATACGCCCCTACTCTAGTGAGTTTGGGGGTGGGTCTCTTGAATCGCCTTTTACGATAAGCAAGCCATGTTTGGGGCCAGTCTCCCCCGAGCGCGAGGGGGCGTACGATTTTTTGTCAATGTTCTTAGCAAAACAAACTGGGAATTTCGCAAACGTTTTTTTTCCCCAGGCCCCGTTGGGGGTACGTTATATTATTTTTTTTTGGGTAAGGGGCCCAAAAAAACCCCAAAAATTTTTTTGTACCATTGTCTATAGCAAAATACTACACTTAAAGGGCCTTTTAAAAAAAATTATATTTTGTAACTGTGTTTTAAAACACAAATTTTTTAATTTTTTTTGACCCAAAAAGAAATTGGCAAAAAAGGGGGTTTTTTGGGAAAATTTTCTAAATCGGCTTTAACCTTCTTTTTTGGTCCACATAGATACTAAGCATAGTCCCAAATCTAAAATCCCCATTTATAACATCGTGTCTTGAAACTGTGCCCAAATATCCCCTCAAACAGCAAAAATATGCTTTCCCAAAAATCACACCCCTTTTGGTATCAGCATTTTTTTGACCGAACTACTTGCCCAAATACAAACAAAATATAAAAAATTTACAAAAAAGGGCTGTCGAGTACGTAAATAATGGCCAATATTTTTTGGATCAAAATCCTCCAAGGTAGGGGGCTAAAGATGTCCCATGTTTTTTCTTTTGGAATTTTTGCCGTGGGACCTAGTTGAAAAATTCAGTTGAAAATTTTTTGGGGGGTCATGGTGCCCCAAAAATTTTTCTGTTGTTGCTAATTCATTACTATTCCTAAATGAATTTTTTTTTTGAGTTTAGCGGTTAAACCCCCCTTTTAAAGGGGCATTAAACCCGTTGGGCATAATGCACAACTCTCACCTTGGAGAGGGGGGGCCCATTGGTAGAACCCCAGGGAAAAGGGGACAAAAGGGGGGGGTTCTTACTCGGGGGTCATATTGGTCGGGAGGTCGAAAAGAAAAGAGGAGGTGTCCTCGATGACGATTCCCAGAGTCGCCTTTATTTTTCGGGAAGTAAAAACTACCCTTTCTACTAGCTGATGTTTGCAAGATGGACTTAATCTCTGTCCCCGCCTTTTATTATTGCAGAGCTCTTGGTAAAGTTATACGCAGGGCCCAAATGAAGAAATTTTTAAACGACACGTGAAAACTATGCCTTCAAAAAGATAGTTTTTAAAATTTTTGAGTTAATTTTTTAATTTTTCCCGTCAAACCGAGAAGTAAAAAGTTTTAAAATAGCCTGTGATATTCAAAAAAAAATATTTTCTTAATCTAAGATGTTGTATTTTTTTGTTTTTTGTTTTAGTTAGTTTATATGTACTTTGAAGTGTTATGTTGCCTATGTTACCCATTGTTGGTGTTGAACTTGGTGTTAATAAAAAGTTAAAAAAATATATTAAATTTATCTAAAACATTTTTCATTGTTTGGGTATGTTTATCAAGTGATTACAATTAAATTTAAGGTATTTTTATTAGTTTTTAAAAAAGGGAACAGACATGAATTGCTATGAGGCTATGCCCCTCTGATTTTCGTGCTTTATGTTTGATTTGTTTAAATAAATTAAATTTTTTTAACAAAATATTATATAAACTTAAAAATTGGCAAAGCACATCAATGTTTGGTGATTGGTTGTGGGGAGATACTATAATTAAAGGGATTTAAAATTTTGACAAAAGGGGAAACTTTTAACGTGTCTTTCAAAATTACAGTATAGGGGTCAAAAAGCGAAAGGGGTGATTGATTTTTTTTACTCACGACTTTTAGAATTTCATTATTTATATTTGAGTCAAAGATGGTGTAGATAGGGGGGGGGAAATTTTTTTAAAAACCCCTGGCCTTGTGCGGGACACGAACCCGCGCCCCCGTAGTGTCAAACGCTAGGGGCGTCGAGTACCTCTAATAGAACCCCGGGGGAAACTAGGGCGCTTTTAACAGAGTGGGCATATTGCGCCGATTGATAATGTTGGTGAATAAATTGAACGATTTTTTTTTTGGGTTAAGGAGCGTCAACCGTTAGGGGCCCTAATGCCCACTCTTACGGGGGATAGGGGGGAAGGGCCCATACAAAACCTGGTATTTACTATACGCGAGTAGTGGAGGCAAGGATGAAAAACACGTGCAAAATCAAGTTGTTTTCTTAGAAACCAAAAGAAAATTATTTTATTATTTTATTTTTTATAACGGGGCATCAACAGTTCGGGCATAAAAGCGCAACTCTAGCACGAGGAAAGGGGGGTGTCCCCGACTCGATTGCCAGAGCTCGCCTTAATTCGGGGGAAATACTACCCTTTTACTAGCTGTTTTGCGGGTGGACTTTTTCTTTTTCATCGTCTTGTATATTATCAGAGCCTTGCTCTAACCCAAATTTTTCCCCCGGCCCAGACGGGTTTGTTGCGAAATTTGAGTTGAGTCACGATATTTGCTCCACGAAAAAGAGTATCGACAGTTTCGATGTTGGTCTAGGGCCCATGTCGCGGGCGAGGGTTTAAAAGAAAAATAGTAACCTCTTTTTGCGCAAAAAACCAACCCTGATTTGCAAAAATAAATAGTAACCTTGGTTTTTTTTGAAAAAAATTTTTATTCTTTCTGTCACTTTTTTACGGCTGGTAACAGTTGAAGTCAAATCGGCAGCCATTTTTATTTGTACTTTTCAACTTACGAATGAAGCGGTGGTATAACCTAGGTAAACCCAGGCCCCCACGTTATGGGCCCTGGTCAAAGGCCCGGTCATAACAATAAAAAAGGCCCCCTGACTCATCCGGGAAAAAGACGTCGTAGCCCTGCTGTTTATTTGAGTAGACCTCCTTCCCCCCTGCTCCTATTCAACGATACTTTAAACTACTCCCCCAAAAAACTGTCTGTTTAGTCCCGCTTTCCGTCTGGGAAAAAACGCCCGGGTATCCAGCGACCCGTCCGCGTAGTGAACCTGCAACACTGACCCGGGTTTTTTCCGACCTCCCGCCCGCGGTTTTATTTTTAAAAATGATAGCGATCGCTATGTAACGAGAATGAAAAAGGAGTCGCTATGCTATGCTATCAAATACGAAAATGGCGGGCCCTGCGTATTTTACAGAATCACACGCAGTTCTTATCATAATTTCGTGACCGGAGTACAGTCCGGGCACATTTTTCAAAATCACAAAAACCAAAAACAATTGTGACACAACGTGGAACCTAGGGGGCTTTTAATGGTTTGGTCTAATGGGCCGCCCGTGATTTTAAAATAATGAAAAAGAGGGTTTTTTTTGGTGGTTTTACGATTTTTTTTTTTCTAAGTTAAAAAAAAAAAGAAAATGATGGTGAAGCTAGTATAGCAGATGAAAAAAAAATTTTTTTTAAAGGGAAAAAAAAAATAAAGGACAATACCCCGCAAACGAGACTTTAGACGATCCGTAACCATCGGGCCCGGGGTAAGATTGGCCCAGTGCTCCTCTCCGATATACAAGGGGAGAAAGAGGGCCCTCTCGTAAATCACTGGTTTGTTCTAGTTTATTGGGATAGAGGGCGCGTCACCGTTAGTTCAAAATGCCCACTCTAGCTTAGAGCAGTGGTTCCCAAAATGGGTACGCGTACCCCCGGAGTACGTGGGGAGTTTCCAGGGGGTCGCATAAAATCCAGCATAACCAAACAAATTTTGTTTGTCTAATCAAAATTGGTACAAAGATAAAACTAACCACTGTGTTTATTTGCCTGAAATTTTTTTCCCCTAAACCCTGTGAACATCTCTTTTCCCCGCCATTTTGAAACCAAGCACTACAAAACAAAGCAAGCCTGTACTTTCACAACGCAGGCACATGAACTTCAAGGGAGTGTGTAACAAAGCGATCGGAACATTAGTGACGGTCAAAAAGCACTTAAGCAAACCCAAATTGTTTTAAAATTTGAAATTTTTATTATTATAAATTTTTATTATTTATTAAAAGAATTGTAATTTCAGATAATAATTAATATAATAAACAAATACTTAGAAAAAAGTTTTTTCCCACGTTGTCAGGGCGCAAGGGACATATTATTTGGTACATTCAAAATTTACGTTTCATCGAATCGTCTGCCCAGTGTTTAATAGGCACAAATAGGGGTTTTTTAGATTAAGGACGCGTCAACCGGTAGGTCAAATGCACCCCTCTCCCCCGGGATAGGGAGGGGGAGCCCCTGCTGGTCAGTTCAGCCACGGGGAAGTAAAGGGAAAGAGGGTTCTACGTTGCGGTCGTCATGTCTTTGTCTCGCACGGGTGTATTGCGTCATCGTGTCGAGGGGTGGTCAAGGGAAGGGGGGGAAATTCCACGACGACGACTGCCAGAGCTCGCCCCCTTGTTTTGGGGAGTATACGCCCCCCCACACTGCTGATATTTGCGGGTGGACTCTCTACATCGCCCCTTACGATTAGCAGCTATGCTCTGGGGCCAAATTTTACCCGGCCAAGACGGGCGTACGATTTTTTGTCAAGTTTTGTATTAACAAAAATAATCCCGTCAATAAGATCGTATTTGACGTTTGGGGGAAAAAATTTCGATGTGCTGAATTTTTGCAAGCCTTCCCTTTTAAAAATATTATCAAAATCTAAAAATCCCCTACATCGGACTGGGGCTTCGGCCGCCTATTGGAAAAAGGCGGCCAAAAGGTGTTTGTTATCTAATATTTCCAAAACGGTTTTAGATAAACAAAATATCTCAATTGCAAAAATATTCCCCATTTGATTCCCTACAAAACATGTGTCTTCTATAGTTTTGGTAGGGGCAAAGGTTACGTCACAAAATCGTGGTTTATATGTTGCTCATTGGAGACCAGCTTATTTCCAAATTTTCACGCCTAGCATCAAACAATGCTCGGTAAATCCGTAAGAAATCGATTTAAAAACAAAAGGACTTTTGTACGGGGTTCATAAAAGCTTCCATTAGTATTTAAAAAAATCAGGTCTGCGAAATCGAATTTCGCATTTACCGGAATTTGGGGTTTTCCATTGTTGGCATTTCCTTAAAAATGCCCTTTTTGACTGTCGATTATTAAGCACTAAATAGCATTGGAGGAAAAATTCTTTCTACGCACATTGAAATGACTCAAATATTGATCCGATTACAACCAAAGTTTAAATCCAATATGGCTGCTAATTCCTAATATCCACAAAAACAAAGTGAATTATGCAACAAAAGAGTGTAAAAACAGCACGAAAACAGAATTCATATTGTGAATATTAGGAATTAGCAGCCATACTGGATTTAAACTTTGGTTGTAATTGGATCATTATTTAAGTCATTTCAATGTGCGTGGAAAGAATTTTTCCTCCAATGCTATTTAGTGCTTAATAATGGTCAGTAAAATATGGCATTTTTTTGGAAATACCAACAATGGAAAACCCAAATTCCGGGTAAATGCAAAATCCGATTTCGCAGAACTGATTTTTTAAAATACTAATGAAAGCTTTTATGAACCCCGTACAAAAGTCCTTTTGTATTTAAATCGATTTTTTACGGATTTACCGGGCATTGTTTGATGCTGGGCGTGAAAATTTGGAAATTAGCTGGTACTCCAATAAGCAACATATAAACCCACGATTTTGTGACCTAACCTTTGCCCCTACCAAAACTATAGAAGATACCAGTTTTGTAGGGAATTAAATGGGGAATATTTTGCTATTGAGATATTTTGTCTATCTTAAAACCAATTTGGAGATATTTGATAACAAACCTTTTTGGCCGCCATTTTCCAATATGGCGGCCGAAGCTCCAGTCCGATTGTAGGGGAGTTTAGTATGTTGATAAGTATCCTTTAAGGAAGGTCTCTGCAAAAATTTAGCGACATCGCAATTTTTTCCACAAAAATTCTTATTTGACAGGATTATAAGGTGTATTTTGTTTTGTTGTTTAATTAATTTTAACCGTTAGGCAATAATGCGCCACTCAGGCCTATAGGGGATATAAGGAGTAAAATCTTATGCTGGTTAGAACCAGCCATGGGTGAAATGTAGGTAATATAAGCTTAACTCTTGTCTTAGATCTCAATGCTTTTTGTTGTGTATGGTTTGGCTGAAATTTGACTAGAGTTTGGTTATGTGTTAGTAGCTAGTAACTATAATGTATGTCAAAGGGTTTAAACGTATAAAGAGGTGACGCGGCTTGTGCTGGTCCGAACCAGCCACAAGCAAGGGGAGGTCACGGGGGTCGGGTAGGTGGCCGGGGGCAAGGGGGCGAGCGGTGGGGGCTTGGTCGGGTCGGATCGGGGAAGAGACCCTATTATTTCCGACAAAAATCCATTTGTCTCTACCGCAATTAAAGTTGTTCACTTTTCCTCTAAATTTAGAACATATTGTTACTGATAATGAAAATGCCAAGTTAAATTTTCTCACATCACAGTCATCGCAGTCCACCAGCATTCTTTTTTTCGAAAAATGTTTATAGTTAAATAATATAATAAAGATTTATATATTATAGAAATCTATTTACATAATAAACAGCACAAAACATGCCAGCCAAATTGACATTTAAAATAAACATACAAAAATTAATACACGGTCAGCAAGAAAATTAAAACTTGAAGTTTCGTGGTTTATTTAGATTAGGGCGCGTCCACCGTCAACAAGGTGAAGCGTTGTAGATGGCGACGGGGGTTTCCCCGTGAGAAACTAGGGCGCTTCAACCGGGCGCCGCCTGTGATATTGTAAGTAAATAACATGAGTTTGTTTATATTGTTTCCCAAGTTTTAAAAGACAAGTTAATTATAGAGACGATAGAAATCGGCTCAGTTAAATTTCCGGTCTCACCACATTATAAACAAAACATTATTGGATTTTTCTTTTTGGATTCATGAAGTTAAGGGCGCGTCAACCGTTAGGTTACAATGCACTACTCTAGCCTAGAGGATATGGTGAGGAAGGGTCCATGCTGGTCAGAACCAGCCACGGGTAAGGGGTGGATTTGGGGGTTCTCACGTCGCGGTCATCATCGTCTTAGTCATCGTTCGTTGTGTCATTGTCGTCATCGTCGGGGAGGGTCGACAAGGGGAAGAGGAAGGTGTCCCCGACGACGATAGCCAGAGCTCGCCTCGTGTTTCAGGGAGAAACATACTCCCCTCTTAACTAGCTGATGTTGAGAGGTGGACTTTTCTCATATATCGCCTTGTACGATTAGCAAAGGCCATGCTCGGGGCCCAACTCTAACCCGGGCCCAGAGGGGGGTGTTTTGCCCAGAAAATCCAGAAAGCTGAGCGACATGTAGCGACATGTAATAATTAACGAGAAGCTGCGAAGGCTTTACGTCTTTTTCTAGTTTTTACGACGACGTGGGGAAAAACTAGGGGCTTCAACCGGATAGGTTACTTTGCGCCGCCTGTGACATTGTAAGTTGAAAAATTGAATTTATTGTTAACTAGTAAGTAAGTGTTGTTTTAGGGCACTCTTCAGTAAAATGGGGTTTATTGAAGGATGAAAATATTTTATTATTATTTTCATATTTAAAGAAAAGAAATGAAAATTATGGAGATATTGTAACAGCAAAAGAAGCAAAATAAACAAAATTGATTAGAGTAAAAACTAAATGTGTATAATGAGAATGAAATTTAGTTTTATAAATTACTCTAAATGAAAAATTTAAAAAGTAATTCGTCGTAATTAGACGAGGGAGCGATAGCAGCTGAGGCCCGTGTTCATAGTCGACCCCTAGCCCATGTGTTGCCCATGAGTCTGAGGGCTTTGGGTTTTTATGGCATGTTGTTATCTAAACACCACAGCCCGCGTCTCCAGATGCTACAGGTGAGCCCCTTACTATGATAACGAGCGGTAACTTACTAACTGCAGAATCCTCAGTGCATCATAGACTGGGAGTGATGCGAGGCGCCCGCCTGGTAAGCGACTCAGCACATTGACCCCTAGCCCAAGTGTTGCCCATGAGTCTGAGGGCTTTGGTTTTATGCATGTTGTTATCTAAACACCACACCCCGCGATCTCCAACATGCTACAGGTGAGCCCCTCTACTATGACTAACAAGCGGTAATTTACTAAACTGCAGAATCCCAGTGCATCATAGACCAGGAGTGATGCGAGGCGCCCGCCTGGTTAGCGACTCAGCACATTGACCCCTAGCCCAAGTGTTGCCCATGAGTCTGAGGGCTTTGGTTTATGCATGTTGTTATCTGAACACCACAGCCCGCGTCTCCAAAATGCTACAGGTGAGCCCCTCTACTATGACTAACGAGCGGAAAATTACTAACTGCCAGAATCCTCAGTGCATCATAGACCAGGAGTGATGCGAGGCGCCCGCCTGGTAAGCGACTCAGCACATTGACCCTAGCCCAAGTTGTTGCCCATGAGTCTGAGGGCTTTGGTTTTATGCATGTCGTTATCTGAACACCACAGCCCGCGTCTCCAACATGTTTACAGGTGAGCCCCTCTACTATGACTAACGAGCGGTAACTTACTAACTGCAGAATCCTCAGTGCATCATAGACCAGGAGTGATGCGAGGCGCCCCCCTGGTTAGCGACTCAGCACTTTGACCCCTACCCCAAGTGTTGCCCATGAGTCTGAGGGCTTTGGTTTTATGCATGTTGTTATCTGAACACCCCCAGCCCGCGTCTCCCAACATGCTACAGGTGAGCCCCTCTACTTTTGACTAACGAGCGGTAACTTACTAACTGCAGAATCCTCAGTGCATCATAGACCAGGAGTGATGCGAGGCGCCCGCCTGGTTAGCGACTCAGCACTTTGACCCCTAGCCCAAGTGTTGCCCATGAGTCTGAGGGCTTTGTTTTATGCATGTTGTATCTGAACCCCACAGCCCGCGTCTCCAACATGAACAGGTAAAGCCCCTCACTATGACTAACGAGCGGTAACTTACTAACTGCAGAATCCTCAGTGCATCATAGACCAGGAGTGATGCGAGGCGCCCGCCTGGTTAGCGACTCAGCACATTGCCCCCTACCCCAATGTTGCCCATGAGTCTGAGGCTTTGGTTTTATGCATGTTGTTATCTGAACACCACAGCCCGCGTCGCCAACATGCTACAGGTGAGCCCCTCTACTTGACTAACGAGCGGTAACTTATAACTGCAGAATCCTCAGTGCATCATAGCCCAGGAGTGATGCGAGGGCGCCCGCCTGGTAGCGACTCAGCACATTGACCCCTAGCCCAAGTGTTGCCCATGAGTCTGAGGGCTTTGGTTTTATGCATGTTGTTATCTGAACACCACACCCCGCGTTCCAACATGCTACAGGGAGCCCCTCTACTAGACTAACGAGCGGTAACTTACTAACTGCAGAATCCTCAGTGCACCATAGACCACGAGTGATGCGAGGCGCCCGCCTAATTAGCGACTCAGCACATTGACTCCCTAGCCCAAGTGTTGCCCATGAGTCTGGGGGTTTTGGGTTTTTATGCATGTTGTTATCTGAACACCACAGCCCCCCGTCTCCAACATGCTACAGGTGAGCCCCTCTACTATGATAACGAGCGGTAACTTACTAACTGCAGAATCCTCAGTGCATCATAGACCAGGAGTGATGCGAGGCGCCCGCCTGGTTAGCGACTCAGCACATTGACCCCTAGCCCAAGAGTTGCCATGAGTCTGAGGGTTTTGGGTGTTTAATGCATGTTGTTATCTGAACACCACAGCCCGCGTCTCCAACATGCTACAGGTGAGCCCCTCTACTATGACTAACGAGCGGTAAACTTACTAACTGCAGAATCCTCAGTGATCATAGACCAGGAGTGATGCGAGGCGCCCGCTGGTAAGCGACCAGCACATTGACCCTAGCCCAAGTGTTGCCCATGGTCTGAGGGCTTTGGTTTTATCCCATGTTGTTATCTAAACACCACAGCCCGCGTCTCCACATGCTACAGGTGAGCCCCCCCTACTAGGACTAACGAGCGGTAGCTTACTAACTGCAGAATCCTCAGTGCATCATAGACCAGGAGTGATGCGAGGCGCCCGCCTGGTAAGCGACTCAGCACATTGCCCCCTAGCCAAGTGTTGCCCATGAGTCTGAGGGTTTTGGGTTTTTTATGCATGTTGTTATCTAAACACCACAGCCCGCGTCTCCAACATGCTACAGGTGACCCCCTCTACTATGACTAACGAGGGGTTTAACTTACTAACTGCAGAATCCTCAGTGCATCATAGACCAGGAGTGATGCGAGGGGGCCCGCCTGGAAAAGCGACTCAGCACATTGACCCCTAGCCCAAGTGTTGCCCATGAGTCTGAGGGCTTTGGTTTTATGCTTGTTGTTATCTGAACACCACACCCGCGTCTCCAACATGCTACAGGTGAGCCCCTCTACTATGACTAACGAGCGGTAACTTATAACTGCAGAATCCTCAGTGCATAATAGCCCAGGAGTGATGCGAGGCGCCGCCTGGTAAGCGACTCAGCACATTGACCCCTACCCCAAGTGTTGCCCATGAGTCTGAGGGCTTTGGTTTTATGCTTGTTGTTATCGAACACCACAGCCCGCGTCTCCAACAGCTACAGGTGAGCCCTCTACTATGACTAACGGCGGTAACTTACTAACTGCAGAACCCTCAGTGCATCATAGCCCAGGAGTGATGCGAGGCGCCGCCGGTAAGGGACTCAGCTAATTGTTCAAGTCCAAGGCGAGGCGAATTTAATTCATGGATTATTTGTTAATATTACGGGTATGTTCCCGGGACAGAACACATCTAGAAACCAGACCACAGGTTTTGGGAAATGAGTTTTTTTGTTGATTTAGATTAAGGGCGCTTAAACCGTTAGGTCATAATCCGCAACTTATGCCTAAGTAATTTGGGGAGGGGACCATGCTGATCAGAAACCAGACACGGGTAAGGGTGTAAAGGGGGGGTTCTCACGCGCGGACCGTCATCGTCATCGTTCGATGTGTCATTGTCGTCAACGTCGTCGAGGGGTCGTCAAGGAAAGGGGGCAAGGTCCCCGACGACGATTGCCAGAGCACGCCTCTATTTTCGGGGACAAAAATTCTACCCTTCATATTAGCTGATGTTTGCGAGGTGGAGTTTTTTCTTAAACGCCTTTTACAATTAGCAGAGCCATGCTCTGTTCCAATTTTATCCCGGGAACAGACGGGTGAGGGGTAGGGGGAAGGAAAGGGGGGAAACTCACGCCGTGGTCGTCATCGTCTTTGACATCGTTTTTGTTTGTCATGTTCGTTGTCTTCTTTAGATAATTTAATTGGGTTTAGGGCGCGTCAACCGTTAGGTCATAATGCTCCTCTCAATCTTATTTCTAGGGGAAAATGGGGAGGAGGGGTTCGTGCTGGTCAGAACCAGCCACGGGACACAGACATGGGGCACTCAAGAATGATTTGTTCAGCGAGCTACACCCGAGAACGGAGGCTATACGAAACCACCTCTGAGCGGCTCAGCAGCCAAATCAACGCAGAAGTTGGGACCTGTACGATGCTATGCCTTTATGGACAAACATATCATACAAAGAAGGGAATAGGTAGCCTAGGACCAAGGAAATACTATTATTGTTTAACTACATTCACAAATGTTTTAAAGTCCTACCCGGCCCCCTCCACCAACCAATGGTGGAGGTGCCGGGTCTCGGCGCGTTAAAGAGGATTGCGCGAACGCTACGCACTGCCACAATAGTGTCAATTTTTGTCTACCAATACCCTTATTGCCCAAAAAATTTTAAAAGTTCAGCTTTAACATTTGAGGGGAGCATGCAAGCAAGATATGATCGAACGATAAACTGGGCCCGCTCAATTACTTGAATCTTGTTCTAGCACAACATCAAACATGACACGGCGAAGTACATAAAATGTGACCCTGAAAACCATGTCTGAATGGGTCTGAGTTTTACTTTATGTGGATTAAGGGCTCGTCAACCGTCAAGTCATAATGCGTTACTCTCTTCTAGGGGTTGTGGAGAGGAAAGCCCCTTACTGGTTGGAACCAGCCAAAGGGTAGGGTAGGGGGAGGAAAGAGGGGTTCTCACGTCGAGGTCGTCATCATCTTGTCATCGTTTGTGTTAGCAAAAGCAGCGTTGTACCTGTGCTGGACGACGTGAGAAACTAGGGCGCTTCAACCGGTTAGGTCATTTGCGACGCCCGTGATGTAGTTAGTTATTATATTTAATTTGGGTTTTCTAAGTATATCAATTGTTTAATTATTTTATTTTTGGAGAGGGGGGGGGGGGAGAAGGGTGGAGAATAAGTGCCAACTGTATTTAAAACGGGGAAAATGTGAGGATAACAAACAGTCATGTAAAAGTTGACTGTATTTTATTTGATTAGCAAAAACACGTAAATAGCAAAGAGAGGAATATTTAGACAAGAGCGTGGCGCCATTGATTGCAAACGAATGCTCTCTTTAACCATGCGCAACTGATAAACAACACGGAATAAACAAGAGAACAAATAATGTAAAAAGGAGCCAGTGCCCTACTGGATAACTAACACAGACCGGCTTACTGAATAATGTAGATTGTGATTCCAACGGGCCTAAACACAGGGAATTTAACAAATAAGTATACTGTTGCACTAAATTCACGCCAAACATCAGCGCAGGAACCGACGTGAGAAACTAGGGCGCTTCAACCAGTTAGGTCATATTGCGCCCCCGTGATATTCTATGTTAATTAAATGAGTTTATGGATGATTTTGATGATTAAAATATTGTTTTTTTAGTTTATAAAAGATACAAAAAATATAAAAACCGACGTCAATTTAGATATTTTAAAGAAATTATTTAATTGAATTAAAAAACTGATTACTAATTTTAAAATATCAGCGGTTAATGTGTTTTATATTTAAAATGCAAAAAAGACGTAAATTGATTTGTTCGTCAAAAAATTTAACTTATTTTTGATAAGGATTTCTAAAAATGCATTTCTATTATAGAAGAGGCGACGCCGCCGTCTGCATTGGTAACGGAGATATGCATTGGGATTAAATTCATCGAAAAATCGAGGGAATTATGTTATACTCAGGGCGCGGGCAATACACGTCAAGCGTTTAGTTTAGTTTACTTTATTTTATTAAGGGCGCGTCAACCGGTCGATCATAATGCACCACTCTAGCCTAGGGGATATGGGAAGGAGGAGCTCTTGCTGCTCAGAACCAGCCACGGGTAAGGGGAGGAAGGGGGTTTCTCACGTCGCGGTCGTCATTGTCTTTCTCATCGTTCTTAATGTCATGGTCGTCGACAGAGCTCGCCTCTAGTTTCAGGGAGTACTTCCCTAATTGCCAGCTGATGTTTGCGAGATGACTTTATCTCTTTCCTCGCCTTGTACTATAAGCAGAGCCATGCTCTGGGCCAGATTCTACCCCGGGCCCAGACGGGGGACGCCGAACGTTCACAACGCAACAAGAAGCGTAAGTTATCTTGATGATTTGTAAATTATTCTTTATTAAACTGTTCGCATGGAGCCGTAGACGATAAGAAGAGAGTCTAGTTTGTCTGTTCTATTTCACAGGCGATGTCGAAGAAAAGAACGACGTGAGGAACTAGGGCGCTTCAACCGGGTAGGTCATAATTAGCCGACTGTGTTATTGGAAGTTAAAGAAATTAGTTTATGGTGTGTTTGATGATTATTTTGTTTTCTAAGTAAAAGGAAATACAAATAAAATGGTAGAGCTGCACCGAGGGAAATGAACGACGAGAAAATACCCACGAAATCAAAAGAATTGGCGCTTACATATTGCCATCATAGTTTTTGTTTGTTGTGCTTCTGATTTTTATGCTATTTATTATATTCCTGTAACAATTTATATAGAAAGATAGGAAAAACTACACATAAACGTGATGGAAAGTTATTATGAGTTTATTTGGATTTTGGTTATTTGCTTTAATGGCACATCAACCGTAAGAGATAATAATCCATCACTCTAGCCTAGGGGATTTGGGAAGGAGCTGCTGCTCCTAGTTAGGTCAATGTGCTCCACGGTGGCCTACGGGATATGGGAAGGAAAGTCTTATGCTGGCCGGGTATTTTTACATTGGAACTATGCTGGTCATAACCAGCCAGGGGTAAGGGGAGGAAGTGGGGTTCTTACGTCGCGGTCGTCATAGTATTTGTCATGCTCGTTATCGTCCGGGAAGACGTCAATGAAGGGGAGGGGTCCCCGTCAACGACAGCCAGAGCTCGCCTCTAGTTTCAGGGAGTACTCCCCTAATTGCGAGCTGAATTTTCCTAGGCTGTCTTTATTTCTTTCATCTCCTTTTACGACTAGCAGAGCCATGGTCTGGGCCAGATTCTACCCCGGGTCCAGACGGGGACATTGTAAGTTACTAAATTGTGTTTGTTGTGTTTTGTGTTTTGGTTTTTGTGTTATGACGACGTGAGAAACTAGGGTGCTTCAACCAGTTAGGTCATATTACGACGCCTGTGATGTTGTAGTTAGCTAGTTAGTTTATGTTGTTTTAGGGCACTCAACAGTAGAGTTATCAGTGCCTATGTCAATTGTATTGGAATCTTCCAAATTTTCTTTTTGCATAACTGTGGATTACCACCATGTTTTCTTTTTTCCAATGGGAGGAACGTTAGGGAAGACGATGGGAGTTAATGGGAAGGAGTGAGGATGTTGGATAGGATGGGTTTAAACTGGGTGGGAACGGAGGAGTGCTCGTTGCAGAGAGGGCCGGCAATTATGGAGACGAAAAAAGTGAAAGAAGAAAATAAATATGAGTAAGGCTGTTTGAATGAAGAAAGGTGTGATAAAAAGTTGCGCGAGAGTTCTCTTTGCAACACGCACCTCAACCGGCCAGAACTCGCCCTTAGTTTGGGGAATTAACCACTCCCCAACTCATAGGCCAAACCACGGGAAGGTGGTGAGTTGGACTTTGAAGGCCCATGTGATGTTGTCAAATGAGTTTACGGTGTGCGTCTGATGATTATGTTGTGATGTGTTCTTAGTTTATAAAAGAAGAGAAAACGATAGAGATGATTGTAAAGCAAAATAAAAAATTACATGGAATAATAACGTTACGATTAGTTGGGTGTTCGCGTCTCTTACCTCAATGCCCGGATTACCGCTCATGCCGGCAATAACTATCCAGATCAAGTTTTCAACAGTTGTTTGGATTAGGGCGCGTCAACCGTCAGGTCGTTGTGCACCACGGTGGCCTACAGGATATGAGAGAGGAAAGTCATGAACACTGGAAATATGCTTTGGTTAATGTGAAACAAAATCTCTATTCGAAGAGAGAGAAGTATTGAGAGATATTGGTTATAAGGACCGACAGTGATGGCTCGAGCGTTAAAACGCGCGATTCTGATTTAGGAGGTCCCAGGTTTAACTCCCGTTGAGCTTAGCAATCCTGACTGAAGATTTTAGTGAACGTTACGGGAATACAAAACAATAAATCTGCTTCTAATAATTACACGATACGAAACTAGCCACTGTATCACATTGTTTTATCTACTCATCGGTGTTTTTAAATATCGTCTTCATCGTAGCGCATCGTACATAAAAAAAACGTGTTCTTCAACACAGCCATCTATTGAACAGAGACTAACAACCCCGACACTGCACGGATTAGTGTACAGGTGGCGGCGATGTAGTAGACCTTGGTGTACAACGGTGTGCCTTACCCCCTACCCAAACCCCGACACACCCGGGTTTATCCCCCCCCCCCCCCTGCCATCACCAAGCCCCCACAGAGTATACGCTGTTAATACAAATAAACATAGAATTAGTTGTACCTGGTTTGTAATGTATAATATACATTCATCACATATAAATTCACAAACATTTCTGAAAAGAGTCCGTTTTATTATTCTACGTGAGAAACTAGGGCACTTCCACCGGGTAGGTCGTATTGCGCCGCCTGAGATATTTTAGTTAATTAATTGAGTCTCACGGGTGTTTGAGAGAGCCCGGAGCTCGCCTCTAGTTTCAGGGAGTACTTTCCTAATTGCTAGCTGATGTTTGCGAGGTGGACTTTTTCTCTTGAATCGCCTTTTACGATTAGCAGAACCATGCTCTGGGCTAATTCTACTCCGAGCCCAGACGGGGGCTCGCCGCCTGTGATATTAAAAGTTTATGAGATGAAATAATGGTGTGTTTGATGACTATATTCTTTTTTAAATGTAAATGGTAAATGGTTTAAATTAGTGTTTTTAAATGTAAATGTGTGTAGTTTCTGCATCTATGTAATTAGATTTATTTAGTTGTCCTCCTTTGTAAATCAGTTTTTATAACTGAATAGGATAGACATTAAATAAAAAATAAATAAAATATATAATAAAATAAAATTATGACGATTGTATAAGCAAAACAAAAGTTATTTAAAGGAATGGAAATAAATATCAAAGAAATGTGTATAACAATGTGAAATAAATTTTGTTAAGTTATACTGTGAATGAGAAATTGAGAAATTTTGTTGCCGTTATCATGTGATAAAAGTTTTTCATATGATTGGGAAAGATCAAATTGCGTGCGCAAGGCATCATAAATGGTGCATTCTACTAGCATATGATGTACAGTTAAAGGTACATCTCATGTGTTACATCCGTGTTATTGACGCGTGTGGCCAATTCGAATTCTGAATAATGTTCTTTTTGTGTTGTTTATTTGGATTGAGGACGCGTCAACCGTTAGGTCATAATGCAACACTCTAGACTAGGGGATATGCGGCGGCGGGGCCCATGCTGGTCAGAATCAGCCACGTAGGAGCGAGAGAGAGGAGAGGCAAGTAGTGTTAACCATAACATAGGCCTACAGCCAATGTGCCTTCAGGTGTAGTTTGTTGGTCTTGTGGTTAGAGGCTCTGCTTCCAGTCGAGGAGGTAGATTCCTTCTTTAGGCAGAAGTTTTATAACTTCTGTTGTGGACTCGAGTCCATCAGTTCTCGGCTTAGGAATGAGTAAACGGTGACTTTGGAGCCGTCCTATATAATAAATTTATAGACGCTGTCCGCGGGTGGAACCGTGTCCAACTTGATTGATCGGTGTTCTCTACTTAAATTTGCCAGTCTATAGTTGGTCATTGTTCGCTCGTCGATGATGTCAGTGCCTACAGGGTTGGCTTGGCCGGCTTTAAATTTAATGTCCTCCATTGAAAATCATTTCTGTTACTGAGTGGATAGACTTAATGTTTTCATCACCAACTGTTTTAATCTTATTTGTCATGTAAGCTTTTGTTCCCTTAGGTATGTTAAATTTTCTCAAATTTTATGTTATTAAAATATTTCTTAGCCTTGGCTCCACAGCAACTGTTATTGTTATTGTTTGAATGGTCTCTGTGCTATTTCAGCCACTCTTGCCCTGGTGACGCCGGCGCCACCTGTTGCTGAAGACAATGGGCAAAACCCTGCAGGCCCTGCTGACCAACAGAACGTGTGTAACTATTACACCGGGAGAAACTAGAGCGCCTCAACAGAATGTGTCATATTGCATCACTTGTGATATTTTTGTGAAAATTTCATCGAGTTTGTTGTTTGGTGATGCTAAGATAATATTGTTTTCTAAGATTCCAACAGAAATTGATTTGATTGATTATTTTCATAAACGGCGCATCAATAGTTTGGTCATAATCCGCCACTGAAGCATATAGGGGATGTGCGGAGGAAAGTTCCATGCTAGTCAGAAGCAGATATACGGTTAGGGGAGGATAGGAAGGGTTCTCTCGTCGAGGTCGTCATAGACTTTGTCATCATTTGTGAATTGTTATAGTCGTCGTCCTCGACGTTAAGGTCGTCAAGGGGACCGGCGGCTACCGCCAGAGCTTGCCTTTAGTTTCATCGAGTACTCGCCTAATTGTTGCGCCAAAAGAGCCAAGACTTTCTCTAGAATGCGAGAAGTACCAAACTATGCTGCCTCTCTTTATAATAGTTAATTTGTTAAGACTCAACTATACCTATTTGAAACTTTTTGGGAACTTTTTCTGCTTCCAGTTGTCATCCGATCGAGATGAAATTTTGCGTATTTGTTAAGCAAAGATATGGTCACTATTCTACCGTCATAGATTACCAAACATCATTACGCATTACGAACAAAATAAATTCCGAAATTTACCAATTTTAATGACTTACAAAATCCACACTTCTAAAAATCAATTTAATCCATGATTTTTTGTGATGGTTTAAAAAATTGAACCTCTACAGAATACTTTATATACTTGACCATAACATATGTGTAAAGGCTGGTAACAATCCGATAAAAACTGGATTCACGAAAACTTCCAGAAAAACGTCACTGGTATTATTGTAGAACAAGAAAGATTTGTGGAATCATAGCAACGATGTTTTTGGTTTATTTGGATTAAGGACGCGTCAACCGTTAAGTCATATTGCCTCACTCCAACCTAGGGGATATGGGGAGGAGGGGCCCATGCTGATGAGAACCAGCCACGGGCAAGGGAAGGAAAGGGGGGTTCTCACGTCGCGGTCGTCATCGTCATTGTCATCGTTCGTGGTGTCATTGTCATCATCGTCGGGGAGGTCGTCAAAGGAAGGGGAAGGTGTACTTGACGACGGCCACCAGTGTAATCTGGCAGGAAATGATCATAAAGTCACATATTGTGTCACACCTAGGGCAATCTTGTCCCTGCTAAAGAGGTAAGGTGGGTAAAATAATGGTGTTTGGATATTGGTATCCCTGGAGTTGACTGTTGAGGCCAAATTGCTAGGCTTTGTGGTTTGTTAGTCGGTATTAGGTAGTAGGGGGATTGGAGTGGGAGCAATCCGGACAATAGTAGACTGAGCTGGTATGCTTTTAGTGGGGGTTGGGGGAAGAGTTTTGTGGATTCGAACTGGAAGTAGATTGCCCGCACGCTCGAGCGTAGACTGTCTGGGCCTGCCAGGTCTCTTTGTGGTGATTGATAGGGATGGTTGCGGAGCCGGGGGAGCGGGGCTGGTGTTTTTGATTTTGTAAAGTGTGAAGTGAAGGTGTTGGTCGCCAACTTATTACAAAGCACATTTCGGGTAACAAGTTGTGGATGGTGGCATGACCCTGCTTGTTGGGGTGTAGGCCTCTTTTGGACAGATGGCGTAATGGGCATATTGAGTTGTTTGTCTCAACATAAGTGGCTTGCAGTAAGTAACATATTCTTTTAATTCACGGTTGACTTCTTCCACCAATTCGTTGCATTCTTTATCCCTACGATATGCGATGGAGGTGTAGGCGATTGAGGCACGTGGGAATGTTTTTTTTTGTTTATTTGGATTAAGGACGCGTCAACCGTAAGGTCATAATGCACCACTCTAACCTAGGGGGGGGGGGGAGGGGGGCCATGCTGGTCAGAACCAGCCACGGGTAAGGGGAGGAAGGGGGGTTTCTCACGTCGCGGTCGTCATCGTCTTTGTCTTCGTTCGTTGTGTCATTGTCATCGTCGTCGGGGAGGTCGTCAAGGGAAGGGGCAAGGTCCTGCTGAGCAATTGCAAACAATATCATTAGATATTTGCCCAATGCTACGTCGGTTGAGAGAATTAGTGCCACAGTGCAACACTACGACGCATACATTGGGGTCAGCAGTTCTTGACTCTAGCAGTTTTTGTAGCTGAAATGGTTGTATGCCTGGATGGGTTTCCAGGATATAGATGTCGCTTGGCTTAATGTAGCTGCATCCAACAAACATTTGAGTCGCTGATTACTAGGTTAGTAAGTTTGGGGCTAGGCTGTTTACCTGTTGAGAGCCTCGGATCAGTAGAACGAGTAACTAGGTGGCTGGCCATCCTGGGCATCGGCTTACATCCATTCGAGTATGATGTGAGAACGGGTAATTCGGTTGGGTTGAAAAGTGATTGGCCTTGATTGCCTTGTCCAAAGAACTCAATAGAAAATCATTTAATTCCCTTGCAACCATAGCAACTGGAAAATACCCGTCCAAATAAAAATTCCTACAAAATGTCATGTTTTAAAAATTAAAAAAATCACAAACAAATGGTGTAACTTACTAATAATGAAGCTGCTAACACAGTCTTGGATAAATCCATAGGTGTACAATCCATGTGGATTTTCAAATGTTAAACCATTAAAAAACATGTAATTATGCAGAGCCAGTGTTTTATAGAACAACTTTGATTCACTGCCTTGTTGTTTTCAAGATAAAAAAAGGCAAAGCTAATGAGGACTTTTGGAACATAGAAACATATTGTGAGAAGGAACATGGATTATTTTTGATGAACGAGTTGAGTAGGAGTAAATGGAAGAGTTTTGGGGGAAGAGAGATAGATTATTGTTGACGTAGATATAGATAGATAGATAGATAGATAGATAGATAGATAGATAGATAGATAGATAGATAGATAGATAGATAGATAGATAGATAGATAGATAGATAGATAGATAGATAGATAGATAGATAGATAGATAGATAGATAGATAGATAGATAATCGTCTTTATTTTCCAGGCGGGATTAAGGCCCGCTAAACCTTTTTCTCATCCAACCTTTAATTAAAATACATTTTCAGATTTCTAATTTGTTAATAACAATTTTGAATTTACAATAAAATATTTGATAAAATAACATTAATTTACATTTTTGAAACGCAGAAACTATACATATTACACATTTATACTATCATTCATACCATAATTATTAAGTGAATTGTCTACAGAAGTTAAAATCAAGAAAAAGCTTATTATTGTGAGTTAAAACATATTGTGCATGTTGTTATTTGTCAGTATTCCCATGGCATTTTTTGAAATAAAGTTCATGAATTTTACTCCTAAAGATATCTAGGGCGACGGTCGTCGCCCGGCAGACAAGCGATGCGATGCTTAGGCGACACCGAACTCCGGCCCTATATACACCTACCAGAGTTGGGGGGTTTTCAGCTATCTGCACACGCCGCCCCGAAAGAGTTACAATCTTGAAACTCGGTATATGACCTGGTATGTGGTCCATGACATACCAAAAAAAAAATCAACCCGATCCGACAACTCGTTCTGTGTTAAAAAAGGCTCTCAACATCGTCAAATTCCTTAAAGCTGGCTGGGTGGGTGGGGTGGGTGGCTGGTGGGTGGCTGGGTGGTGGCTGGCTGGCTGGCTGGCTAGGAGTTTCCGCGGAGAGTTCTTTAGCCTACAGAGAAAACGGTAAATCTTAGAATTATGAAACTTGGACCACACTTAGGTGTATTTCAGACGCAGTGCCTTTTGCTTTCAAAACCAAAATCGGGTAACAGGGACCGGGGCCAAAATTTGGATGATAATCAAAACGTGTAATTACCAAGGCGTGGTAATTTGTACAAACTTAAAATTAAACATGCTATTAACCATTATAATTATCTTGCGTCCAAAAACACAAGGGGCTAAATTTGGGATGACCATGGGCCCAAAAATGACAAAAAACATATCTGAACTTTAAGAAATGAATCATTCAAAGAAAACGCTACAACTGAGATGTTTCAAACGTGGAATACATTTTGATATCTCTCATTCTTTATCACTTTTGAATATGGAAAGCAAAATTGGTTAACGGGTACCGGAAAAAAAACCAAAATTATCAAAAGTAGGTAATTCCGTACTCTTATGAATAATACGCTATACCGAGAAAACGGTTCATCTTAGAACTTTGAAACTTGGGCCACACTCAGATGTACCTCATATAACAAAAACCGGGCAATTGGGACCGGGGAAAATCAAAATCAAATCAAAATCAAAACGCGTAATTACTCAGGCGTAGTAATTTGTACAAGCTTGAAATTAAACATGCTCTTAACCATTATAAATATCAAGTGCTTATGCTAGTGCGTGGTCTTTGTTGTTAGCGTATCTGCTTCCAATGCAGAAGGGCCAGGGTTCGATTCCCGCTAAGTCAGAAGTTTTTTAACTTCTGATTGGACTTAAGTCTATCAGTTCTTGTCTAGGAGTTTGTAAACGGTGACTTTGGAGCCGTCCTAGCAAAATCAAAACGCGTAATTACTCAGGCGTAGTAATTTGTATACAAGCTTGAAATTAAACATGCTCTTAACCATTATAAATATCTAGTGCTTATGCTAGTGCGTTGGTCTTGTTGTTAGCGTATCTGCTTCCAATGCAGAAGGGCCAGGGTTCGATTCCCGCTCAAGTCAGAAGTTTTTTAACTTCTGATTTGGACTTAAGTCTATCAGTTCTGTCTTAGGAGTTTGTAAACGGTGACTTTGGAGCCGTCCTAGCAACGAAGCATATAATAAATTTTAGAGTTGGTTCTGGATCGGCCTTGTTGATTCTGGCGTTGATCCGCGGATGTTCGCACTGTCCATACCACTGATTGATATATTTCCTATTAAAAATATCGATCTTTGGTTGGTTATCGCTCACTCGTCGATTGCGTCGGGGCCTGCAGGGTTGGCTTGGTCACTTTGATTTAAAGTCCCCCACTGAAAATCAGTTACATATAACTGAGTGGGTAGACTCGAAATAAAAATTTATTTATTTATTTATTTAAGGGGTATCTTTGGGGGGACCGTGGGCCCAAAAATGTAAAAAAACAACTTTGAACTTAACAAATTTAATCATTCAAAGTCCATCATTCACACCTTGATAGCGAACGAACAACAAAAAGATGTGATATCCCCCCAAAATACAAAAATTTGTAAAAAAGACGGCAGCCAAGCTCTCCTTCAAAAGTCTTCGGCTGTGAATGCTGTGAGATATAGAAGTTGAGCCAAGCTTTTTTATTCTTTCTCCCTAGTTTCGCTTTGAAAATATGTAAGATCATTTCGCCTGTTGACGAGCGCCAAGCCAACGATTTTTGTGGTAAAAAAGTAAAATTTTTAAACTCGAAATCATAAAAAAATGACTTGGCCATTGAATTTGGTTCATGGCCAAGAATTTTTTTATGATTTCGAGTTTTAAAAAATTACTTTTTTACCACAAAAATCGTTGGCTTGGCGCTCGTCAACAGGCGAAATGATCTTACATATTTTCAAAGCGAAACTAGGGAGAAAGAATAAAAAAGCTTGGCTCAACTTCTATATCTCACAGCATTCACAGCCGAAGACTTTGAAGGAGAGCTTGGCTGCCGTCTTTTTTACAAATTTTTGTATTTTGGGGGGGATATAAACTATTGATATGGGTGTCCCTGATGTTTGACGGTAGAGCGTTCCAAGTTCTTATTGCACTGATAGTGAATGAATTGTCGAGTAAGTTTGTCCTGTGAACGGGGAAAATGAGTTGAGTACCTGTCCTTGATCTAGTGTTAAAGAGATGATTTGAATGGAGGTACGTGAAGTTGGTAGCAAGATAAGACGGTAAAGAAGTTGATAATACGCGATGAACGAGACAGACAGAGTGGAGGTTACGTCCATCATTTAGATGGAGTTTTGAAGATCTTTGTAACTTGGAGTTACCTGATCAGATTTTTTAACACCCATAATGAAACGTACGCATTAATTTTGAGCCCTCTGAAGTCGAATAGATAGTATTCTGTCAAGTGATAACAACGACGACGTGAGAAACTAGGGCACTTCAACCGGTTAGGTCACATTGCGCCGCCTGTGATACTGAAATTTGATGAGATGAGTTAATGCAGGTCTGTTAGATGATTAGATTGTTTTCTAAGCGTAAAAAAATAAAAAAATGATGATGATGATGATGATGATGATGATGATGATGATGATGATGATGATGATGATGATGATGATGATGATGAAAGAAATAGCAAAATGAAAGTTATGTTTGTAAATGATAATAAATAAATTAAAGACTTGTGTGTTGTAAATTAAATTTTGTCAAATACATTACTATGGATGAGAAATTTAGAAAGTTTTGTTGTTGTGTTGTGTTGTGTTGAAAGATATGCGCGTTTATTTCCTCATTAAGAATAGCATTGTAGGTGGAGGCGCCGGGTAGAGTTAGAAAAGTCTTTACACCATAAGAATTGAAGGAGGCGCCGGGTAGAGTATGAAAAGTAGTAACCCATAAGAATAGCGTTGTTGATGGCGGCGCCGGGTAGAGTATGAAAAGTTTTTTAACACCATAAGAATAGCATTGTTGGTGGATGCTCCGGGTAGAGAATGAAAAGTTTTAACACCAAAAGAAAGCGTTGTTGGTGGAGGCGCCGGGTAGAGTATGAAAAGTTGTAACTCCATAAGAATAGCATTGTTGGTGGAGGCGCCGGGTAGAGTATGAAAAGTTTAAACCCTATAAGAATAGCATTGTTGGTGGAGGCGCCGGGTAAGTTATGAAAAATTGTTACTCCATAAGAATAGAGTTGTTGGTGGAGGCGCCGGGTAGAGTATGAAAAGTTTTTACTCCATTAAAAAAGCATTATTAAAGGAGGCGCCGGGCAGAGTTTGAAAAGTTTTTAACTCCATAACAATAGCATTGTTGGTGGAGGCGCCGGGTAGAGTTAGAAAAGTTTCAACTCCAAAAGAAAAGCATTGTTGGTGGAGGCGCCGGGTAGAGTATGAAAAGTTGTAACTCCATAAGAATAGCATTGTTGGTGGAGGTGCCGGGTAGAATTAGAAAAGTTTTAACTCCATAAGAATAGCATTGTTGGTGGAGGCGCCGGGTAGAATAAGAAAAGTTTTAACTCCATAAGAATAGCATTGTTGGTGGAGGCGCCGGGTACTCGCTTGATTTTATTATTTCTTTGCTATATATCCAGTTAATATTACGGAGGATGGTTTATTGTTTGGATAATAGTTTTAGGTTTAGCAACCGTGACGGTGATTTTTTTTCTTGTTTATTTGGGTTAAGGACGCGTCAACCGTTAGGTCAAAATGCACCAATCTAGCCAAGAGGATATGGGAAGGAGGGGCCCATGCTTTTTAGAACCAGCCACGGGTAAGGGGCGGAAGGGGTGTTTCTAACGTCGCGGTCGTCATTGTCTTTGTCATCGTTCGTTGTGTCATTGTCATCGTCGTAAAGGTCGTCAAGGAAAGGGGGAGGTATCCTTGACGACGATAGCCAGAGCTCGTCTCTAGTTTCGGGAAGTAATATACTCCGATCTTACTTGCTGATGTTTGCGAGGTGGACTTTTTCTCCCAACACCGACCCAACTTGCCGGACACGATTCCAAGATAAACTAAGTTTACTACAGAGAGACGACGACGAAGTAAAAAACTAGTGCGCTTCTACCGGTTAGGTCATATTGCGCCGTCTGTGATAAATGAATGTTGATGAGATGAGTTAATGTCGCTAGAGCTCTCCTCTGGTTTCAGAGAGTAATATACTCCCCTACGTACTAGCAGATGTTTGCGAGATGGACTTCATCTCTTTCCTCGCCTTTTACCATTAGCAGAGCCATGCTGTGGGCCAATTTTTTTCTACGGGCCCAGACGCTGTTTATCAAATTCAATTAAGATCTAGGATGGCTAGACGCAGAAATACATAATCCTTGAAACTATATAGCCCTCATTCCAGTTCAGATACTGGCCTTCACCATTCAGCCTACTTTTAGTCCAATTCAAAGATTGAAATATTTTTTGGATGAGCGTAGCGAGCGTAGCGAGCGAAGCGAAGACTTCAATTTCACTGACCCCCAAAAAATTTAGCTCCAATGTTTTTTTGTTTGTTTTTTTTTTTTTTTTCTGTCTGTTTGTTCGCTCTCTACCGGGCAAACGGCATATGCGATCTTGATGAAAATTTGAGGGGACCTTTGTTTTCTCTGAACTTAGACTTGCTACGTTTTTGGGTACAATCGAAGAAATATTTCTCATGAATATCGTACTTTTACGATTTTTTTCGATTTTTAGTGCGATATTTTCGTCACATTTGGGTCGATTCTGACCAAACGGGTGGGGCTACAACGTTCATATTATACATGAACTTTAGGATTATGGTAATGTAGTACCTTTTGAAACAAAAAGCTGAAAAAGTTAGCTAGAACCCATATAAATAAAGGTTTTAATATGAGTTTTTCGATTTTTAGTTCGATATTTTCGTCACATTTGGGCCGATTCTGACCAAACGGGTGGGGCTACAACGTTCATATTTCACATGGACATTGAGGTTATGGTGCTGAAGTACCTTTTAAAATAAAAAGCTGAGAAAGTTATCTAGAATCCATAGAAATAAAGGTTTTAATGTGAGTTTTTCGATTTTTAGTGCGATATTTTCGTCGCATTTGGACCGATTGTGACCAAACGGGTGGGGCTACAACGTTCATATTTCACATGGACATTAAGGTTATGGTGATGTAGTACCTTTTGAAACAAAAAGCTGAAAAAGTTAGCTAGAACCCATATAAATAAAGGTTTTAATATGAGTTTTTCGATTTTTAGTTCGATATTTTCGTCACATTTGGGCCGATTCTGACCAAACGGGTGGGGCTACAACGTTCATATTTCACATGGACATTGAGGTTATGGTGCTGAAGTACCTTTTAAAATAAAAAGCTGAGAAAGTTATCTAGAATCCATAGAAATAAAGGTTTTAATATGAGTTTTTCGATTTTTAGTGCGATATTTTCGTCGCATTTGGACCGATTGTGACCAAACGGGTGGGGCTACAACGTTCATATTTCACATGGACATTAAGGTTATGGTCATGTAGTACCTTTTGAAAGAAAAAGTTGAAAAAGTTAGCTAGAACCCATATATATAAAGGTTTTAATATGAGTTTTTCGACTTTAAGTGCGATATTTTCGTCACATTTAGGCTGATTTTGACCAAACGGGTGGGGCAACAACGTTCATATTTCACATGGACATTGAGGTTATGGTGCTGAAGTACCTTTTAAAATAAAAAGCTGAGAAAGTTATCTAGAATCCATAGAAATAAAGGTTTTAATATGAGTTTTTCGATTTTTAGTGCGATATTTTCGTCGCATTTGGACCGATTGTGACCAAACGGGTGGGGCTACAACGTTCATATTTCACATGGACATTAAGGTTATGGTCATGTAGTACCTTTTGAAAGAAAAAGTTGAAAAAGTTAGCTAGAACCCAAATATATAAAGGTTTTAATATGAGTTTTTTTACTTTAAGTGCGATATTTTCGTCACATTTAGGCCGATTTTGACCAAACGGGTGGGGCAACAACGTTCATATTTCACATGGACATTACGGTTTTGGTGATGTAGTACCTTTTGTAAGAAAAAGTTGCAAAAGTTGACAAAGTTAGCCAGAATGCATAGAAATAAAGGTTTTAAAATGTGTTTTTTGAGGTTTATAATAACAACTAACAAGAAACAATTGAAACTTGACAACAGTCACCTACAATGCATTCACAAAGCACTTGCAAAGGAAAAGTGGTCCCACGCAAACTAAAAACTTACAAAAACGCTCATCCATCAACGCGGCGGGACTTAAGCGTTTTTCTAGTTAGTTTTATTTGGATGCAGGGCGCGTCAACCGTTAGGTCATATTGCACCTCTCTAGCCTTAGGGTAAATGGGGTATAAAATCCCGTGCTGGCTAGAACTTGCCACGGGCAAGGGGAGGAAAGGTCTTTGACATCGTTTTCGAAGGAACAAATCATTCATTAGACCTGCGATAAAAAATAGTCTTGGTATATTTGGAACAAGAGTGCGTCAATCATTTGGTCATATCATATTGCTGCACGTTTGCCCAGGGAATATGGGGAGGGCACTAGCGTCCTGGACAGAACCAGCCATGGGTAGGTTAAGAAAGAGGTAAACATAAAATAGAGTTCAAAGTGATACAACGTCAATACTAGCTAGGCCAAGCCATAGATGACTCGAGAGACAAGTCACCCTAGTGCAGAAACTGCCAGCCTTCCTTGTAGCCTAGCTGTTTAGCTAGGACCCTACCAATCATTCTGTCGAGGCCAGGCCTGCAGTATACAACGTAATCAAATTTATTATAAACAAACCAACCCTATTTTCCTCAGTCCTTCAAAAAATTGTCTTCTACTTAAGAAACACCTTATATTTGTGACGAATATTCAATAATATCTTATCCAATTGTGCAAACACGTCTAACTGCTCTGTGTGGCGTTTATACCTTCGCTTGTTTGGGATTTCAACAATGTGTGAAGTGAAATAACCCCACGCGTCTGCGTCGTAGCACTACTTTCATTGCGCTCCGTAAAGAAATAGATCCTTGCATTTATTTTCTTAGCGTTTGATTTATGTGCAATTACGATGCTTTTACGAATAATAAATTATTGCAATATTTGTTTCTAATATATTCTTTAGTAAAATGATGCTGTTTTGTCATGTCATTAAGTTTAGCAATCTTCTTTGTAAAAAACGCACTACTAACAAGTGAAGCTGCATTTAAGCGGCAGCGATAGAACGTAAGCTGCGCAGATGCGTAGCGTTGGGTAAAGATCTCATTATCAACATGACCAATGGTTGTGAATTATACTTATTCATTCCAATCATAAGTTTGTGATGAAAATTGATGTGGTTTGTATTAAATTTATAGGATAATTTTGAAATTGAAAAAAATTCCTCGTAATATTTAGCAAAACCGCAATACGTAGTTCGCATGAACCATACAAAAAATTAAATAATCAATCGCAGGTCTTTATAATAGAAGCCCCTCAATTAACTTAATCGAGAAAACCTAGGACACGTTGCAAAATCAGCTATTTTGATATCATTGAAATGAGTAAATTAACTTCCTTACCCACAAACAATCTTCTGAAATCTGAGTTATATGATGGGTATAGGTCTCATTTTCCCCTAAATCAAAAAGTATTTTTAAATTCATTATTTTAAATTTTAGCATCCATGGTTTGTAAGGTAAGATAAGGTTATATACAATAGAACATATTTAAATTTTCAAAACTAAATTTTATTATGCGCTGACGTAAAAAATAATGTGTTCTTTCAAAATATTCCGGATAACGTCTTTCTATTGGTACACGTATGTTAAATGATTGCCAAAGTATTGTAAATTGTTAGTAAAAAGGTCGAACTTTACAAGACAAGCCATAGTTTGCTCGACGATGGTGTCGGCGCCTACAGTCGGTCAGCTTGAAATGTAATGTCTGCACTGAAAATCTGTTAATTAATTTGACTGAGTGGGTGAACTCATTAAATTAGGATTTTATTTTTGGTTTATTTGGATTTAGGGCGCGTCAACCGTTCGGTCATAATGCACCACTCCAACCAAGGGTGGGGGGGAGCCCATACTGGTCAGAACCAGCCACAGCTAAGGGGAGGAAAGGGGGTTCTCACGTCGCGGTCGTCATTGTCTTTGTCATCGTTCGTTGTGTCATTGTCATCTTCGTCGAAGGGTCGTCAAGGGAAGGGGGCGGGGTCCCCGACGACGATTGCCAGAGCTCGCCTCTAGTTTCAGGGAGTAAAATACTACACTTCATACTAGCTGATGTTTGCGAGGTAGACTTTTTCTCTTAAATCGCCTTTTACGATTAGCAGTGCCATGCTGAGGGCAGGGCCAATTCATCCCCGAGCCCAGACAAGGGGCCTAGGATTTTATATATTTGATTTATTAATATATTTTAAAGGTGTTTTTATTACGGTATGAAGTGTAGGAGTATGAAGCTACGAGAGTGTAGTCAACTAACTGTTTACTTACGTTTAGGAGCGCACAACAAATCGTGTTTCGTAATAAAAACAATGTAAACAATGTAGTTTTCACACGCGTTACTCAGCGAAACTATAATTTGTTACGTCCTCGGTTCAATACCCGCCACTGAAAATCCTTACTGAAGATTTTCCTGAGGATTTCCTTACATGAATATGGGAAAGCTCAGACCTAGTCCCTAGAATAGATCCTGGATTTGTTATTCACTCACTATAAGAATATGTTGTAGAAGGAGCAATTAATTTGTCCACGGGCAGACTTTATTTCACAACACCAATCATCTAGGTGGCCATAGGGCGCCGCTGACAAGTACCGGTGTGCTAGTAGGCCGACAGTTGCGGGTATGTATCAAGTTAAAATAGCTATAATAAACTTAAACTAACAATTAATAGTAAGCCTAGACCTAGGTCGTCAAGGGAAGGGGGAGGTGTTTCCGTCGACCACTGCCAGAGCTCGCCTCAACTTTCGGGGAGTAAGCGTTCCTTCATATCTGAAGTTTGCGAGATTGTCTTTATATCATGAAAATCGCCTTTAACGTTTAGAAGAGCCATGCTCTGGGCCAATCCTACCCCAGCCCAGAACTTGCAAGTCTGACCCGGCACCTCCACCAAATGAGAGGATTCATACCAAATTTTTGAAGACTGGTTCAACGCCGACGTAAGAAACGAGAGCGCTTCAACCGGTAAGGTTATATTGCGCCGCCTGTGATAGGGGATGTGGGGAGGAGATCCCATGCTGGTCAGAACCAGCCACGGGTAGGGTAGGAGGGGGGGTCTCACTTCGTAATCGCAATCGTCTTCGGCATTGTTCATTCGTCATATTATATCTCCTAGCTTATATTTTATTAGTTTGTCCGTCTGTGTTGGCGCCAAGACCCCCACTGAAAACCGAACATGACCTCAGAATGACTCGCGGTTCTTCGTTCACGATTTCACCAACAAATCAACGCTTTAACTGACCACATACGACGACGTGAGAAACTAGGGCGCTTCAACTGGTTAGGTCATTTTTTGAAGCCTGTTAAAAGTTAATTAAATGAGTTTAAAGTGTGTTTGATGATATTATCGTTTTCAAAGTGTTATAAAGGAAAAATGACGGTGGTGGTGATGGTTTACCCAAAAAGAAAAATTATTTATGGTAATAAAAAAATTAAATGTGTTTAATGTGAATTACATTTTGTTCAATAAATTACAAAATTAGACTTTTGGAAAGTTTGTCGACGTTATCATATGAAAATGTTCTTTATATGATTGAGAGAGATCAAGTTACGTGCGCAAGGCTTAATATTTGGTAAATTCTGCTAGCATATGATGTACGGTTAAAGGTACTTCACATGTGTCACATCTGGGAATAACCTTCTCTCTGGTTAAGAGATATCCGTGAGTTAGAAGTGTGTGGCCTATTCGAATTCTAGACAGTACCACCTCTTCTCTACGTGAGAGTCGAGACGTTGATGGACGAATTTTATTAGTCAGTGAGGGCATCACACTACGCAATTTGTTATTTTGCAACACATCCCAAGATGCTTGTCGCAAATCTCACAATCCTTGCTTGAATCCACTCATGACATCTGGAACGGGAACTAGATTGAAATCAATGTCGCGACGCTGGGAAGCTTCCTTAGCAGCCCGATCAGCGTGTTCATTTCCCTCTATGCCCACGTGTCCAGGTATCCAGTATCCAGGTAAGTTTTTCTCAATAGAATTGGATTTATTGTACCAAACAATGACTTGAATACATGAGTTGTATTGCATGAAGTGAGTTCAAAAGGCAAAATGGAAAAATGACGACGACGTGAGAAACTAGGGCGCTTCATCGGTTGGGTCTTATTTCGCTGCCTGTGATATTGTAAGGAAATGAATTGATGTTATGGTGTGTTTGCTGATAATATTGATTTCTAAGTTTATGGTGGAAATGCTAAAAATAGAAATAGAGCAAATAATTATTTTATGTGTATTATATTTTGTTAAATAAATCACTTTGAATGAGAAATGTATACAGAAGGTACGTTATACATTTTATTGTTTGATTTTCTGCTGGTTGTTTAAATTAGGATCTGGCCTTTAGGGTTTATTGTTTTTAGTAACAAAACATAAATAACTCTTATAATTCCTGGTGGATGTGGTGAGTGTTAGTGAGTCTTCTTCGTGGCGTGACTTTCATAAAGCGAAATCTAACTTAAAAAACCCCTTCTTACCCCTACCCCTACCCCCTTCCCATTCCATGTAAAGGATAACTGTGAGGGATTAGGGAATGTCAGAGGGTAATTTTAAGAGAACTCTATCCCTTGCATGCATTCTTCATCTCTAGGCGAGTGTCGAACATGAGACACACAGGATGCGATGCGATACACCGATGCTAGAACGACGTGAGAAACTAGGGCGCGTCAACCGGACGCAATTTGTTGTGAGAATTACTTTCATTTTGTTTTCATAGTTTATAAAATGAATTAAAGTTACAGAGTTTATTGTCATAGCAAAATACTATTCGTTTAATTGAATAATAATGAAATGTTTTTGATGGTTAAATTTTTCAACAAATTAATTCAAATAAGAAATTTAGAAAGTTTGACGCCGTGATCATATGAACCAAATCTGAATAGATTAATTCACAGAATTCATGGTGTAACTTTTCAGTGGGAGAAGGCGGTATCCAGAATATATTGACTTTCCAACGACGACAAGATTTTAGAATAATAGTTCAAGTTTTCAAAGGTAAATGAAATATTGATGTTTGTTTGATTGATTCATTGAGCGAGCGTAGCGAGCGTCTCCACTTGACTCTTATGGCTCGAATGACTGTTTTTATGTTGTTTTTTTTTGCCTGTTACTGCTTCGGTACAGGTCGCACCTTTTTCTCTGATCGACCTGAAATTTTGCACATATGTACATACCACCTATGCGGGTTGCTGTATAGTTTTTAAACAAAATCCGATCGTTGGTTATAAAAATAATATATATAAAAAAAAATGTTCCGATCGTTATGAAATTTTGCAGGGTCAATAGCTTTGCTTGTTTGTCCTATTTCAATTACACCAGGTACAAGATTTCACGAAAACCCGTTTTTCTGTCCTGGTGTAAATGTACCTGTCACAACCCAGAAACGTTTTTCTGTCCTGTTGTAAGTTACCACAACTGCGACTGGAGTAAGAATTTTACACCTGCTTATTTAGCAGGAGTGGGTGTAAAACGACAAAATATTGCGCCATTTTTAAAGTTTGTAGTGGCTTGGTTGGTGTAGTGAGAAGCCAAAAAAGAAGCTAGAAGTTAATATGGAAAAAGCCGGGCCGTGCAATATCTTTCCCAATGATTATATGAATCTTCACAGCCTTTCTTAACAGGGACAATGGCAATTAATCAACCGTTAAGCAAAAACCTTAGCCCAGGGCCGACATAACCTAAAATAAGTATAAGTCTGCTTGAAAGACGTTTAGCAATGTTATGCACAACAATGTACTAGAAACCTATTATCTAGGCCAAAATATTGAAAAATATAGTTAGGCCCTAAGCCTATAGCATATCATCGTGTGGTATATAGGCTCTAGCCCTTCGTTGCCTCGTCAAAATGTCAAAACTGGGTGCAATAATGTTTGTTTGTCCAACTGGGCGTAACGTGTACTTATTACTCCTATTTCCGGTTTTATGACGTACATCCGGCGATTCCAGGAGTAAATATGTGAACCTGGTACAGGACAAAGGAACAAAGCTAATAAGTACAACATTCTCTCCTATTTTGCAAATTTTCAGCTAAATCGGTCAAGCCCTTAAGTAGTGTAGATAGAAATTATATTTTAACAAAAGTAACGTTACCATGGCAACGAGAAGTTGCACGAGAATTCTGGTCACTATGCACTGCCACCTAGAAGTAATCAAAATAATATCGAGGATGCAGTGTATTATTTGTTATCAAAGAGTTAAAATAGTTTTCCCAAAGACATGATGTCAAGGTCCTCTAGATGGCGGTGTATTTTATCCATTCTCTCCTATTTTACAAATTTTCAGCCAGTTCGGTCAAGACCTTAAGTAGTGTAGATAGAAATTATATTTTAACAAAAGTAACGTTACCATGGCAACGAAAAGTTGCACGAGAATTCTGGTCACTATGCACTGCCACCTAGAAGTAATCAAAATAATATCGAGGATGCAGTGTATTATTTGTTATCAAAGAGTTAAAATAGTTTTCCCAAAGACATGATGTCAAGGTCCTCTAGATGGCGGTGTATTTTATCCATTCTCTCCTATTTTACAAATTTTCAGCCAGTTCGGTCAAGACCTTAAAGACTGTTTGGTATGTAACATTATGGGAATGTCGTACTCGGGTCGTGTTGCACGTACCGGTGCGCGCTCAACAACGCGACGGGACTTTTGCGTTTTCCTAGTTAAGTTAAGAGCGCGTCAACCGTGAGGTCATAACGTGCAACTGAATGTTCAAACTCAGGACCAGACGAACACAAAGTATACGGCGCTCTCGTTCAAACTGGAAGTAGAGTTAACACGGTATTGCTTGCGACTCCCACGCTACCGTGTGAATAACACTTTAAGTAAGGATGGCCGGTGTAGTTGACTAACCAGGTTATTAGAGTGTTAGGTAACTGATAAGAAGGTTTCTCAACTTCATTAATTGGGAAACACTCCCGTAGGTCCTGATACCCCGCTGAGATAGATTGTTTAATTTCTGGATTGATGTCCATATGATAAGGGAATGCCCGAGGGCTGTTACAGAGGACTCACTACCAGCATTCGCATTAACTACTGAAGAAAACCTCGGGGAAAACTTTCAGTCAGGATTGCCGGTGGTGGGATTCGAGCCCGTGACCTCCCTCATCAGAGTCTCACACGCTTCGTATGACTTCTTTGCTCAGAGTTAGAGTGATCTCGGAATTACTTGCGACTCGCAAAGCTACCTGGCGAGGAATTGAGAGACTAGCGTGCTTTGTAGACAATTTCTCAAACTAAACTTTGCACACGTATCTCGTAGATTACACTGCATGTTGAATGTATGCACATTGGATATACATGATAAACTTAACGACGCCGGTGAGAATCTAGGGCGCTTTACCGTTATGTCATTGCGTAGCTGTATTATTGTAATAACATGAGTTTTTAGTGTTTTTGGGTAGTTATATTGTTTTTCTATACATAAATGAAAGAGTGAGTTAGTAAGTTAGTAATGTTGTTTTTAGGGCACTCAACAGTTGATTTAAATCAGTGCCCATGTCAATTGTATTGGAATCTTCCAAATTTCTTTTTCCATAATTGTGGATTACCACCATGTGTTTCTTCTTTCCAATGGGAGGAACGTAAGGGAAGACGAGGGGGTTATTGGAAAGTATGGATGTTGGATTAGGATGGGTTTAACTGGGTGGGAACGGAGGAGTGCTCTTTTGCAGAGAGGGCCGTCAATTTATGGAGACGAAAAAAGTGAAAGAAAAAATAAATATGAGTCAGGCTGGTGTGAATAAAGAAAGGTTGTGATAAAAGTTGCGCGAGAGCTCTTTTTGCAACACGCACCCCAACCGCCAGAGCTTGCCCTAAAGTTTTGGGGAATACACCTACTCCCCTACTCACAGGCCAAACCACGGGAAGGTAGCGAGTGGACTTTGAAGGCCCCATAAATGCAAGAGTGATGGTGATAGCAAAAGAAAAGTTATTCATTCATTTTTAAATATTGATATGTAATAAAAATGTGTGTTAAATTACAAATTCAGATATATTTGTCGCCGTTATAATATGATTGAAGACTCTAAAAAAAAACCCTTTCCTGTTCTTTGACACGTTTCCGCTGTGTTCAAATTTTTTTAAAACAATTTGAGACAGGACAAATCAACGAACCTTTCACGTCTGGTTGTCTGAGCGCGGAACTTGGTTTGGCGACTACATCAAACTGAAGCCGTGGACACCTGAAACAAGACAAGGATAGTGAGACTTAGATTGGATGGATTTGATTTATTGTTTTTATTTGGATAAATGGTGCTTCAACCGTAAGACCAAATGCACCACCTAGCCTAGGGGATATGGGGAAGAGGGGCCATGCTGGTCAGAACTAGCCACGGGTAAGGGGAGGCAAGGGGATTCACACGTCGCGGTCGTCTTCGTCTTAGAAGTGAGCTCAAGCTATACAGAGACAGACACTTCAGCGCAGCCAACCCTGTCGACGCTGCCACCACCGACGAGCGAGCATTGTCCAAGCACAGACCGGTATTTTAAAAACAGGAAACACCGACCCAACTTGTTGGACACGATTCCATCCACGGGCGACTCCAGGATCAACAAGGCAAACAACAGAGAGAACCAAGCCAACGCTGTTGACGCTGCCACCACCGACGAGCGAGCATTAGCATTAAATAAAATTGTGTCAACAGGGAATCTTAAGCGAAATAACTAGTGATCGATATTCGCTGCTTAAACGATTCTATATTATTGCATTATTGATATTTGAGACGATGAGTGGTGATAGTTGAGGTGCAGGACAACCCGTGCCTTGTGCGGGACACGAACCCGCGACCTAGTCGTATAAAACCCAAATAAGACATACGTAGCCATACAGAACCCCGGGAGAAACTAGGGCGCTTCAACAGAGTGGGTCATAATGCGCCGCATGTGATTTTGTTAGTGAAAAAATTGATCGAGTTTTTTGTTTGTTGATGACAAGATAATATTGTTTTCTAAGAATATCGAAAAATTTTTGGATTTTGGGATTATTTTCAAAGACGGTGCCTCAACAGTTTGGTCATAATGCACCACTCTGGCCTAGGGGGTGTGAGGAGGAGAGTCCCGTGCTGGTCAGAACCAGCCTAGGGGGTGTGAGGAGGAGAGTCCCGTGCTGGTCAGAACCAGCCTAGGGGGTGTGAGTGGAGAGTCCCGTGCTGGTCAGAACCAGCCTAGGGGGTGGAGGAGGAGAGGGCCCGTGCTGGTCAGAACCAGCCTAGGGGGTGTGAGGAGGAGAGTCCCGTGCTGGTCAGAACCAGCCTAGGGGGTGTGAGGAGGAGAGTCCCGGTGCTGGTCAGAACCGCCTAGAGGGTGTGAGGAGGAGAGTCCCGTGCTGGTCAGAACCAGCCTAGGGGTTGTGAGGAGGAGAGTCCCGTGCTGGTCAGAACCAGCCTAGGGGGTGTGAGGAGGACAGTCCCGTGGGTGGTCAGAACCAGCCTAGGGGGTGTGAGGAGGAGAGTCCCGTGCTGGTCAGAACCAGCCTAGGGGGTGTGAGGAGGAGAGTCCCGTGCTGGTCAGAACCAGCCTAGAGGGTGTGAGGAGGGGAGTCCGTGGGTGGTCAACCAGCCCTAGGGGTGTGAGGAGGACAGTCCCGTGCTGGTCAGAACCAGCCTAGGGGTGTGAGGAGGAGAGTCCCGTGCTGGTCAGAACCCCGCCTAGGGGGTTTTTGAGGAGGAGAGTCCCGTGCTGGTCAGAACCAGCCTAGGGGGTGTGAGAGGAGAGTCCCGTGCTGGTCAGTCACCAGCCTAGGGGGTGTGAGGAGGAGAGTCCCGTGCTGGTCAGAACCCGCCTAGGGGTCACGACCTGATCACGACATGATCAGGATCTAGGGCGCGTCAACCGGTTAGGTCATATTGCATCATATTTGCTATTGTAAGTCAATTAATAGAGTCCGTTCTTGTGTTCAATTGTTTTGTAAGATTAAAAAAAAATGTTTATATATTAAGGACGCGTTATCCGTTAAGTCATAATGCACCACTCTAGCCTAGAGGATATGGGGAGGAGGGTTGGTGGAGGCGCCGGTTTGAGAAAGCAAGGTTTAAACGCCATAAGAATAGCATTGTTGGTGGAGGCGCCACCTAGAGTAAGCAAAGCTTTAACTCCATAAGAAAAGCATTGTTGGTGAGGCGCCGGGTACTAGCTACTTGATTTTTATTTCTTCACTATACATTGAGTTTTAAAATTACGGAGGTTGGTATATTGTTGTTTTGGGTTTTTTGGATTAAGAACGCGTCAACCGTTAGGTCATAATGGGACTAACTCTAGCCTAAGTGGGGGGGGGGGCCCCTGCTGGTCGAACCAGCCACGGTAAGGGAGGAAGGGGGGTTTCTCACGTCGCGTCGTCATCGTCTTTGTCATCGCTCGTTGTGTCTGTCATCGTCGCCGGGGGTCTCAAGGGGAAAGGGGGCAAGGTCCCCGGCGACGATTGCCAAAAGCTCGCCTCTAGTTTCGGGGAGTAAGATACTCCGCTCTTTCTAGCTGATGTTTGCAGGTGGACTTTTTTTTTTGAATCGCCTTTTTACGATTAGCAGAGCCATGCTCTGGGCCAATTCTACCCCGGGCCCAGACGGGGTGGTATATTGTTGTGATAATATTTTTAAGTATAGTAAACGTGACGGTGAATTAATTAATTGTGTTTCAAATATGTAGGTTTGTGTATAAAGCAACAAATCGGTTCTCTGTACTAATTTTTTTTTGTTTATTTGGATTAAAGGACGCGTCAACCGTTAGGTCATAATGCACCACTCTAGCCTAAGGGGGAGGGGGGGAAAGAGGGGCCCATGCTGGTTAGAACCAGCCAAGGGTAGAGGAGGAAGGGGGGTTTCCCACGTCGCGGGTCATCATTGTCTTTGTCATCGTTCTTGGTGTAATTGTCGTCATCGTCGCCGGGGGGTCGTCAAGGGAAGGGGCAAGGTCCCCGACGATGATTGCCAGTTCTCGCCTCTAGTTTCGGGAGTAATATACTACCCTTCATACTAGCTGATGTTTGCGAAGTGGACTTTTACTCTTGAATCGCCTTTTACGATTAGCAGAGCCATAATCTGGGTCAATTCTACCCCGGGCCAAGACGGGGGACGACGAGTGATAAAACGCAGGTTTTTACATGAAATTCCGTTACTTACTTCTTGTACAAGACGAGTTTAAATAATGGGCAACACCCGTTTGAGATTCATGGTCTTGATACTTCAGTAGTTGCGGTGGACAAGCTGGTTACGAAATTTTGAGCCTAATGCCGGAGCCAAAGATATAGTAAAACCTTCTGTGAAGAAAAATACTTTGCTTTTTTATGCGGGGGAAGGTGTTTTTTTATGTTTGGCAGTGTTTGCCTGAGGCAAGTGTGTCATTTTCACAGATGTGGCTTGAAACAACTTACTTACTAGTAGTCACACTTAACTTTATACAACGACGACGTGAGAAACTAGGGCGCTTCAACCGGTTAGGTCATATTGCGCCGCCTGTGAATGAAAGTAAATTAGAAGAGTTAATGTAGGTATGTTTGATGAGTAGATTGTTTTCTAAGTGTATAGATAACAAAATAAATTGAAGATGAAGAAAGTAATAGCAAAATAAAAGTTATGTATGTAAATGAAAATAAAGAAAAGAAAGAAAGTGTATGAAGTTACTTAAAGTTTGTTAAATAGATTACTTTGGATGAGAAATTTGGAAAGTTTGTCGCCGTTTATCATATGATAGAAGTTCTTCATATGATTGGGAGAGATCAAATTGTATGCGCAAGGCATCATATTTGGTACATTCTGCTAACAAATGATGTACGGTTAAAGGTACATCACATGTGCCACATATGGGAAAAACCTTTTCTCTGGAAAAAGGATATCCGGTGTTAGGCGTGTGTGCCCTATACGAGTCTAAGATCCCACCTTTTCTTACGTGAGAGTCGAGACGTAGGTGGCGAATTTGTAACAAGACTATATTGTAAGGTACTTTTTTATAATATTAAGATCTTATTTAGTTATAAACTTATCGTTTAAAACATTTTTAAATTTAAATTTAACAATTCTTTTTGATGTGACTTTTTATTGTTTGGTGCGACGAGAGTTCGTTGCTGTCAAAGTTGATTTGGTCACTCGTTTGTGTGTCGCTGTAGATGGGGGGGGGGGGGTAGTTTTCCGCCAGAAAAAGTGCTGGCCCTTCTGATATTTACCCCCTGAAACAACTAACACATAAAAAAGGTGATTTTAGTGCAGGGCAAGATCTATAGCCCCAAACTTTGATAACCTTAGTAAATCAAGTGACAGTCTTACCTCTCAAAAGATGGCGAGATAAGGGCGGCTGTATCCCACGAAATATCTAAATTTACCGATACATTATCATCGCTCACTTTGAACGGGAAAACTTAAAAACAAACAAATCTACTCCTCACTATACCTTACTTTTAAGCCCCTCGTCTTCTCCGTCTCGGGGACATCGCCGGCTTCACGGCGACCGTCCCGATGCCCCAACGACACCCGGTTGTTCCACCCTCGCCGGGTTCTTATCGTAATTACGTGCCCCGGATGTACGTCCGGGGCCCCAAATTAAAAATAAATCAAAAACCAAATCAATTTACGCGACGTAGAACCTGGGGTGCTTAAACCGGTTAGGTCAATTGCCCCGCCGGGGAAATTGTAAGTTAATTAAATTTAATGGTGTGTTTGATAATGATAATATTTTTTTTCTAAGTGTATATAAAAGAAAAAAAAAGTAGGTTGTGCTATTTAAAGGCAAAAAAAACTTATTTATTTGAACGGAAAAAAATAAATAAAAAAATGCTACATTTTTTCAACACCGAATTTTTTACATAATAGCCCCAAAGCCCCGTTATTTAAGTGTTTTCTAAATAGAATTCGTTTTCTTGCACCAAAAATGATTCTTTAGTACATATTGTATTGCTTAAAAACTGTCAATAGGATTTGATTAGGGGGGAAAAACGTTGTGATGTGGGGAGAAAGCCCCATAGGGTATGCTAAAAAATTTAAAAACGGTTGCTTTTTTTCCTTTTTCCAAAATTCTTTCTTTAGGCTATTGTTGCGCAGCTCTCCAAGTTCAGTACCTACCCCTACAGCCAACACAAAACCCCGTTTGCGTTGTCCGCGGGGGGAATATGTCAATTGATTGTTTTTGTGTTTTCTTTTTAAATAGCCGGTTGGGTTTGACATTTTTTGTCGTCGGTGTCGGTGCTTCAGGGTTGGGGTTTTGGTAGGCTTCAAAACCCATGTTCCCCCTAAAAATCAGAAAAGGCCTATGTGAAGAGTTTATCAATTTTTTTTGATTCTGTTTATCTATCAAAAAATTTTAAATTTTTGAATTAACTTCTTTTCTTCTCGAAACGTCCTAATATATTTGACGAAAGGGCCGGATCAGAACAAGAAACCGGGGACGGCTTTTATTAACTAGTTAAAGGACGTAATCTACGAAATTTAGACACTTTAATTTTCTTCCACGACGACGTGACTTAAAACCGGTTAGGTATATTGCGCGCCTGTGATTTTGTGATCAAAAATAAATAAATTTTTTTGTGTTTTAGTTTGTATTTTTTTTCTAATTATATTAAAACAAAAAATTATAGGAATGATAATATAGCAAAAAGTAAAATTATTATCAGAGTAAAAAAAAAAAATTTTTGGTTTTGTTTCATAATGAAGGGCGGTAAGGGTTAGGTCATTATGGAACGCTCTAGCCTAGGGAATTGGGGGAGGGGCCCTGCGGGTCAGAAATACCAAGGAAAGGGGGAGGGGGGGGGATTTTTCAGTCACGGTCGTCATCGTCTTTGTCAGTTCGTTGTGTCATTGTCATCGTCGCCGGGGGTCGTCAAGGGAAGGGGCAAAGGTCCCCGCGATGACTCCAGAGCTCGCCTCTAGTTGGGGGAGAAAGATACTCTGCTCTTTCTACTGTTTTTTGCGAGGGGATTTTTTCTCTTGAATCGCCTTTTACATTAGCAACCATGTTTGGGCCAAAAAACCCCCGGGGGCCCCGACGGGGAAGGGGAGAGAGGCCCCCCTAACGACCGCTGAGCTCGCCTGTAGTTTGAGCATTAAATCCCCCCTTCTTGCCACCGATTTTTTGCTAGATGGTATTTAATGGAGTTATCCCGCCTCTTACAACTTGCAGCACCTGCTGGGTAGTATAATGAAACCTTTTTTAAAGGTCAATGGAAAAGTAGATTGTTCTATGTTTTTGGGTTTTTGGAACGTATAAATTATAAGTCGTGCGACTCAACGAATTATTTAAAAATTGTAACTTTTTGAAGAAAATTTTTTTAACAATGTTTCCCCACGGGCTACGTGAGAAACTAGGGCGCTAAACCGGTTTATTTTTATTGCGCCGACTCGATATTAAATTTTCGTTTGTTTGTTCTTAAATTTAAAATTTGTTTAGAATTTTTTTGTTTGTTCGCGTTTTTAAGGTTAATTTCTGTTGTTATAAAAATATAAAATAAAAACTCAAATTTAAATTTTTGAATTTAAACCGCGTCAACTGAAGGATATAAGCGTAACTCTGTGTGTATGGGGAGATTGTCCCCCCCTCCGAAAAAAGCCACGGTAAGGGGTTTCAGGGAGGTAGTTTCTCACGTTGCCCCAAAAAAATTAAGGGCGCGTCAAATGTTTATAGTTTTGTTTTTGTTTTTATTTTTGTGTTTCTTAGTTCACAAATATACACATGTTTATGTATTTGTCACAGGGTATTATGCCCGAAAAACACAAAGTTATGCATCGCGTTATTTTGAGTATATTAATCAAATGGTTTTAAACTGGAATTTAATCTGTCACACAATAGTCTGAACTTAAAGGGTTTATGAGCGGCCAAATCATAAAACGTTACTGCCTTTTTTTTAAAACGCAAAGCATGAAGAAAAAATAAAGCGCGAGAAATAGGGGGCTTTAGCCGGGTTGGTTTTTGGGGTTCGCCGGGGATTGTAAGTTAAAAAATGAGCTTGTGTGTGTTGATATTTTTTTTGTTTTCGTAATTTATAATTAAAAAAAAAATGTAGATGAGCTGAAAACATTTATATCCTAGGGGAAAAAAAATTATTTTTGTTATGTAATAATTTTAATGAAATTTTAATTGCGCTTCAAAAAATTATAGCATGAAGTTTAAAAAAATTACAATACGATAGAAGATCTAGAAAGATTGTTTTTTTTTGGCAACACGTTTTTGTTTCGGTTTTTTTTTTTGTTTTTGGTTTAAATAAACCCGACATTGTGTTAGTTTTCGATGTTTTTTTCGGGTTAAAAAAGGTTACCTTTGATTTTAGCAATAAAAATTATTGACTCGTTTTATTCGTAGTAGGGATTTTAGTTCGTCACGACAATTTCTGGGAGTTTAACTCGAGGGCTTCCCCTTTCAACCAAAACCCTTTTGTGGAAGCGTCTTAAGCTACATTTTGTACATTTACCTATTTGTGAAAAATATAGGGGTGTCTTTTCGACACTGTTTGCAAAAATGTGGGTTTGGTTGATTTGACACGCAGCCCGGTGTGTTTAAATTTTTTTTCAAGCATCAGGTCGTGTTTTTCCTGGTGGCAAGTCTCCTCTTGGATATCATTTTATTTTTAACCTAACCCAAAATCACAATTGTGGAATTCGTTGCCCCGAGGTTTTTATCAAAGGTCTATTTTTGTATCCCGTTTAAACATTCGCGGGTTTTTTCCTTTTTGATTTAGAATTGTGTTTTTTTTTGTGATTAAGAAGAAATTTTAAAAAAATTAAAAAAATCTAATTTCATATGGTTACAAAAAGAAATTATAAAAATTTGCAAGTTTTACTTTCGTACGGGGCGTTTGTTCCAAAACGCAAAATTTAAATTTTCCCTTTCCAACAGCCCCCAAAGGAATTGTTTTTTCAACATTGTTTGCATGCCGACTATTTAGAAAAGTATGTACACGAAGACGTGAGAAACTAGGGCGCCGCCTTCTTAATCTATCCGTGGCCCACTCTCTGAAATGCTCTCATAAGTACCCCCCCCCCCCCCCCCACAACTTAAGCGATAATCTGATGTTGGGAACTTCTCTGTATTCAACACGCGGAGCAGGCGGACAAAGTGCTCACAAAGCAACACCTACCAACTCGCAGAAGTCAAAGAGTTCTTTAGTAGAATGTAAAGAGGTAATTAATTATAATATAGTCGGGTAAATTCGGTTATTTCCGGCAGACGCGCCTTCCGAAAGAGTAAAGGTCTCAATGGGGATAATCGGATTGTGGTCGAGTCTAGAGAAGAGGGAGAAACTGGGGATATAGGGGATGCACAGGGGATGAACGTTCACCACGACAAGAAACTCAAGGACTCTCACAAGTCTACTAACGTAATAAGACACTATTTAAGTATTAAGTATTATTTAATAACCGATTTTTTTAAAACATTTAACGACGACGTGAGAAACTACGAACGCTTTAACCGGTTAGGTCATATTGCGGCCGCTTGTGATATTGTATAGTAGGAAAATGAGTTTGATGTGCGTTTGATGATTAGTTATAATAATTTATTGTATTTTACCTGCCCATAGGGCAGGAAGGCTAATGCAGGGCAAGTGTGCCCTCTGTAGCCTGACACAGTGATAACAGAGTTACAAATTACAACAACAACATTACATGAAAAACAACAAGAGAACATGACATTTATAAAGTTAGACAAATTGAAAGGCAAAAGGCGGATAAGTGGTACTTGAATCGCGGTAGAGGTCTGAAGACTCGAGGACGCGAAACGAGGTCGTGAAGCTCATTCCTGCCGCCTGCTTGAAGACGTTGCACGTAAGCCCCTGCGAGGGTGTCGAGTCGAGCGCTGATACCACCGACGCCGGTTTGGGCATACACGTCTTCATTCCGCGTCATCGGAGGAAGCCGCGCGATGCGGCGAAGGATTCTTCGCTCCAGCGAGAAGTATTGCTGGAGACATCCTCCAAAGACGGGTGTCAGCGCCGGGGCAGCCGTATTCAAAGAGGGGACGAATGAAAAGTTTTTATAAGTTTTGCCGTAGAGTACGGAAGCTGCATCCAGAAAGTCGCCCACGAAGCATCACGAGTAAATTTAGTCTCGACCGCGCACGGTTGATGACGTCACGGCAATGAGCACCCCAGTTCAGATGTCTGTAAAGGTTATCCAAGGTACTTGGCAGACCGACTAGGGTACCCGTACGCCCCAAAGTGAGATGGACTGACGGAGTGGTCGTTGAGTGACATTTTCTGCGTTTTGTGCCGGTGGTGAAAAAGGATAAGCTGTGTCTTTAAGGCGTTCGGCAATACACGTCCAACGACGCATCCAAGCTTCCAGAGCTTTAATTTGGCGCCGTAGACGGCGGAAGACTTCTCTCGCTGTGCGCCCTTTGCACCAGTAGGCCGTGTCGTCTGCATAGAGGGCTATGGCAAAGTAACGGGACAAGGGAGGAGGAATATCGTGGCAGTAGATCAGGTAGAGAAGAGGAGAGAGGCAGGAACCTTGAGGCACGCCAGAAAGAGGGGTAACGAGGGGGATACTTGATCGTTAACACGCACACAAGCGAGACGTCCCGTGAAAAAAGCTCGGATGAAGCGCACCATTACAAAGGGACTTTTAGTTGCAGCAGCTTGTAACAGAGCCCGGTCATGCCAAACCTTGTCAAAGGCGCGTGATATGTCCAGAAAAATAGCTAGCACAACACTGGCCATCGTTTAGCGACCCTGAAACCTCCGTTTACCAGCTTGATGAGGGGGTCTGTCGTGCAGCGACCTGTTCGGAAGCCGGACAGTGACTCGGGATGATGTGGAGGCGGTCAGCAAAAGCAACCAGCCTGGAGTGAATCACTTTCTATTTTTTTTTTTTTTTTTTTAGACGTGAGAAACTAGGGCACTTCAACCGGTTAGGTCATATTGCGCCGCCTGTGAATGAAAGTAAATTAGAAGAGTTAATGCAGGTATGTTTGATGATTGATTGTTTTCTAAGTGTATAAATACACAAATAATTGAAGATGAAGAAAGTAATAGCAAATAAAAGTTATGTATGTAAATGAAAATAAAGAAAGAAAGAAATGTGTATGAAGTTACTTAAAGTTTTGTTAAATAGATTACTTTGGATGAGAAATTTGGAAAGTTTGTCGCCGTTATCATATGATAGAAGTTCTTCATATGATTGGGAGAGATCAAATTGCATGCGCAAGGCATCATATTTGGTACATTCTGCTAGCATATGATGTACGTTAAAGGTACATACACATGTGCCACCAATATGGGAATAACCTTTTCTCTGGTTAAGAAGATATCCGTGTGTTAGGCGTGTATGGCCTATACGAAGTCTAGACAATACCACCTCTTCTCTACGTGAGAGTCGAGACGTAGGTGGACGAATTTTGTTAGCCAATGTGGGCATCGCACTATGCAATTTGTTATTTTGCACCACATCCAAGATGCTTGTCGCAAATCCAACAATCTTTGCTTGTATCCACTCTTGACATCTGAACGGGAACTAGATTGAAATCAACGTCGCGACGCTGGGAAGCTTCCTTAGCGGCCCGATCAGCGTGTTTCATTTCCCTCTATGCCCACGTGTCCGGTATCCAGCAAACTCTATTATATAACCCTTAGAGGTTAGTTTTTTCTAAATAGAATTGGATGTCTTGTACCAAATGATGACTTGAATACATGAGTTCTATAGCTTGAAGTGAACTTAAACTATCTGAACACAAAAGGTATTCTCCACAACGACAGCGTAGAATGTATTTAAGAGCTTCACGGATGGCGAATAACTCTGCAGTGAAAACTGAACACACGTCGCTTAGCCTGAAACGTTCAGTTAAGGTGGAGCAATAAAAAGCACTTCCAACCTTGTTGTCAATTTTGGAGCCATCTGTGAATACCAAAGTAAACCTTTGATGTTCAATGGCAAATCTCTCTAAAGTTGAACCTTTGCCACAACGTTCAAGAGACTAATAGGCCAGTGACTAGCGAGATTCGTTGGTGGCTGTCCTTTCTTTGGAATCATGAACGATGACAGCAGATTTTAAAACTGGGAGGGAAGTAGCCCAAACGGAGGCACCCAAAGAAGAGAGTAGCGAGGTGAGAGACGAACTTGGCAGGGACCTGGCGAAGCATCAGTCTGGTGATACCATCAGCACCTGGCGATGAGCCTCCGTCCGTGTTGTATAGCAGACAGAACTTTCTCCGCGCTGATGTCCCGGACGAGGTCGGGGTGGAGAACTTCTTCATCTGGGATGATGTCATGAGAAGCGAAGGACGGTTCGTGGTGTGCTAGAGACAGTTCGACCCTCTCTCTGAAGACCGTCATCAAAGATTGCGTCCCTCGGAAACTGATAAACTTCCCTCAAGAGAAGACGCAACTCCCTGCGCTTTGTCGGAAAACGACGCACACACTCGGTCATTGACAATGGGGGTCCGTTGGCGCGAGTGGACTGGCCCGTGATACGCTTGAAAGGTGCGCCAAATGAGGAACCGTCCTTGGTAGATCCAGCGACTCGCAAACGCGAACCGTCCACTGGAGCTCGCGGAACTGACATGCTAGCGGAGCAACAATAGCCTTGATATGATACAAAACCCTGTTCGACGAGCCGAGGTGCTCAACTCCGAAGAATAATGACTGTATATATCTTATATCTGAACTTACCCCGAATCTTGACGTAGGTGAAGGGATGCAAGTTCCAGAGGTAGACGATGGGCGAGATGGTAAAGCCCACCGCGAGAGAGAACAGGGATAGAAATCGAGTTTGGGACCAGATGATAGGAAAGTTAGATAGTGCCTGAAGGCAAGTCGAACACCAAGGACTGCAAGCTCGGAATCCGTCCGTTGGTACTTCTCAAGACGGACACGAACGGCAGCGGCTACACACTATGGAAATAACGTACCAGTAGAGTGCAATGATCCCGAGAGCGGACACGTTGCGTTGCGAGGATGCTAGCGTGAAAGAGTTTGAGACGAAAACGAACATTTGCACTTCATCGAGTGAGGACTAGAGCGAACTGCATATGACAAAACACTTGCAATAAAGTCGATACGCCGAAGAACCCCGGAAAGTGCAAGATCTAGATAGGCAAGAGAATATCAAAACGGGTGATTAACAAATATGTGGCACAACTTATGAATACGCAAACAAGAATACCAAACAGCTAAGGAAAAAATATAAACACTAAACCACAAACAAACCATACCACCGCATCTGTGCGCGAGCAATAACCGCGCGAACATAACCGCCCACCTAAAATAGTGATATTATTAGAATATGACCAAGAGAAATAAACTAAGAACTACACTGATAAATAAAACCGAGCAAAACGAAAATAACTAACGAAGGAGGGAGGATCACCACTTGTTTCACACCTGACGGTAACACATCCTTTGTGAGATCCCCGAACGGACAGACACCTCTGACGACAGTTGTCTTTGCCGATGAGGCATTAACGACGAGGACAATCGTCTTTCACACTGAGAAATAGGGCCGCGCTATAGTCTAGTGCCCAATATTGGAGGAACGCACGCGAAAGGCTTAAACGCGTGTGTCCCGGCAGATTAGCCATAAATTGGCATGATTAGAGCTTGAGCACGGAAATTTGAAACAGGTTAAAGCCAGCGACGAAATGCGTTGCCGTAACAAACCACGCAGAAGAAGAGATAATCCCAAATACATCATGCTGAATGATAACTTGCACAAGTGCAGGGCCCAGAGTGCAAGGAGGCAGAAGATGGAAGGCCTCACATAAAAAGCGGACGCGGAACAAATGCGACTTCCCTTGGAAGAAGACCAAGAGGCGGGATTGACGAGCTTCTTCGAGGAAAGAAGAAACTCCAATGTAAGCCTGCCGCACCACCCTGACAAAAAAAAAAACCCACGGAGTCAATGAAGGTCATTGAAGGGTGAGCGATGCGGCGGGGTCAACTGAACGAAGTGTTTAGCCAGTTGCTTGGCTCATCAAGCGAGTACTGCTGCTGGTGATGCGCACGACACGGACCATCGCGCCTCAAGATCGACGGGAGTCCAGGGACCAACAGGGGGGCTGCAAGGTGTAATACTATCGACGAAAGTGCAAGCAAAGATGCGGGAAAAGCGTACCCACGTGACCGAAAACAACCGCGCTATGGCTTTTCAAGAGCGACAAAGAAGAGAACACTCTGCAGATTTTGGACACAAGCAAGAAGATCAATGACGGATCACATGATTTATCAGGCATCACCGGAGGGAGACAGCTTTATCAGCTCGGGCAAAAGTCGTGCTAGGGTTCAAACCAGAAGTGCGCGAGCGAGACCGTACGTGTGGAGGGGGGAGACGCATGAAAAGGGAGAACCAGAACGAACCATATGGGGGTGGTTCAAAACAGGTCCAGGGAAGGAGCAGCCAACGAGATGGCGCAACGGCAGAGAGATTCTCTTCAGAACTCAACATGACAGCCCAATTCATGGTAGAAGTGGTCTCGAAGTATTTCGCACTAACACCCGATTAGGCGACTATGTATCTAATCATCTGTTGGCGGCTAAAGAGGGTACTTAGAGCCAAGCGAAGCAACGATAGTGGAGTCAGTGTAATATGACACTGTTTTCTATATGCCAAGTAGCTTGAGAGCGAGGTACGGAGGTGCCGTTAACACACTATACAAATAACCATAAAGACTCACAACTGAGTTTATCCCAACTTGGGGCACCAGTGAGCAGCTTGACAGTAAGGGCGCGACCATTGCTCCTGGCCTCCTCAACAATCTACGATGAGATTATGCGAGCACAAGTCTACCCACGTGGCAAGTAAAGAGTTGCAGACAGTAGGCCCTTCTCGGAGAGCGTCGCAGAAACACTACAAAGCCCAGAATGTGGCATCGTGTTCATGACAAGGGAGAAAACGCGGAACATGACATCACTACAACTTGGGCACGCTTTTCAATGGCATTGACACAAGTCTGAGAGAAAAAATGTATTCCGAGAGTGCTTCATCACCAACTCCACGCGTAACAAGTGAGCCAAGAGTATAACTGCATGAAAAACCAATTCATACCAGGAGACCGAAAACAAGGGGTGCGAAATACCCGAGATAGGGAATCGAAATAATGCGCGCGAATGTAGAGAAGAGTATAGACCTTTTGGTGACGCAACTACAAGGGCAGGCGCGTGTGTGTGGAACGCTGAAGCAAATCGATAACGAGTGATCCCGACCCAGACGAAAAGAAATTTTCAAAGTTGGTCGTCGTTGGAGAAGACCGAGAATGTGGAGTTTCTAGATGTCCACTTCGGGGAGGGATCTCAAGAAGCAGTCAGGAACATTGCTAGCCACTAGGCGTAGACTCGCGATGCCATGCACACTGAGTGAAGTGACTGCAACTACAGCCACGAAACACGAAAGGGCTTCGTTCCAATGTACTGGCAGCCTGAAACTACGTCATCTATGTAGATGTTTGACGTCAAGGTCGCGATGAAGCGCGAGAGGAAACTTAGCACCATTCGTACCACGCAACACGTTGCTAGCAATACAACACTCGTTGAGCCTAGGAAAGGACAGAGGAGTGAGACCGTAGGTCACTGTCTTGAGCTCGTAAGACTCAATGACATGAGAGATAAGGCCAGACCCAGAATATGTGCTGACAGCACGATCGTCCTGGTGCACAAAGGATTTGACGGTAACATCTGTCTCACGTCCGCGCACAGAGCTACAGGATAAGTGCGAAAAGTGGTTAGACAGTGGAATGTCACTTTGAAAGCCTTAGGACCACTCAGCAGGAGACTTGGTTTGAGAGCGACACTCCACTTTTATCATGGGAGGAGGCGTTGACTACCACTCGCCGTTTTAGTGGTATAGCTTGTGACCTTGTGTACACAATGATGCGGGATTATTTATCCGCAGGTCAGAGGAGGCTGCATGTGCAGTGAACGAGCGTAATCACTCATGAACTCATGATATGAGTCATGAAGTGGAGATTCACGCTTCAGACGACGGCTCTAAACTGACAAAGTCTTTAGCGCAGACGTCACGATTGTAGCACTGGCATGACGCAAATCAGGCTTGAAATGTAGACGACCGAGTACGGCCAGAGGGGTCGCGAGAATGAGTTTTTAATGAGTGCTCTTTCAACTAGCGAATCCAATTGGGTCCACGAAGGAGGTCGACTGCTTCTTCTGTTTTCCAGATAGAGACGGATGAGGTATGTTCCCAACCGGGGAGCTTGTCACAGCGAGAAATGATCAGATGATCAGTGCTGGTTGAGTATCGTGGACACGGACCTAGAAAAAGATTACCCAACCAAAACCGTTTTGAAGTGCGGCAGGTTTTGCTGCCTACGATCGTGTGTCCCGGTTTTACAGAGACATGGCTGAGTAGAGTATCGGCACCAATGAGGAAATCAATGGGCCCTGGTATCATGAATGAATCGATCCGTCAGCGAGGTCAAGGTCTGTAGCGCTTAGACGTCAGTGGACAACGGAGGATGTTAGGCAATTGCGGCAAGTTGAGAGAACGTGTGCTTGACAATGCATATGAGGTTGCCCAGAGAGCCGAGACGCTAAAAACTGCATTGCACAATACCATGCACTCCGAGTATTAGGTTTGTCCGACACTGACAGGTTGGGCGGTGGCTTGGATGACTTTCAAGCCCAAACGTTGCAACTAACGACTTAGTGATAGCAGAGATGTGTGACCCGTGAGTCACAACCCGCAGCGAAAGGGTTGCATGATCCGTGCGCGTTCACTATGAGCATGCGCGAACGGTGCCCTATATGACAGTTGATGAGTTGGGGCTCGAAGCTGGACTTGACATGACAGAGCCAGGGGGGGGGGGGGGGGGGGGGGGGGAGTGGGGGGGGGCGCTGACGACCCTTGCTGTAGGAAAAAAGGTGTGACAGGAGGATCTGTTCAGCGAGAGACGGAGCGTGGATTCAGATTGTGTATCACGCATAAAATGATTGTTTATGGGAGCTTGTGAGGCACGGCGAAACAAGAAAAAAAACAGTGATTTCGTGGAAGTGCAAGTGTGTGGATCGCAGGTGTGCGCCATACAATTAAACAGCGTTTTAATTGGCCGCAGCGTGTCATAGGAACTGCGTTGTGGTCTAGTGGTTAAATCCACGGAAAACCATTGCACTGTGTGTAGCGTGTCATGAGGAAGCCGTTTACAGTGACCTGTGGCTGAGCGGACACAGTTGTATGAGAGTGATTACGAGATGAGTTAGCGTGGTACTCGCTGCACACTGTTTGTTCGAGTGCAGGTGACGACACTAACAAGGTGTTGAGTCGCTTTGAAAGGGAGAGAACTTTTTGACGTAAGTACGAACTTTCCCGACAGCACATAACTCCATCGTTTTCTAGATTGTCTTCGAGAATCAGATTAGCGATTTGTAATCGATAGTTGAATTAAGATGTTTGTCTGTTTCAAAAGCCTTGCGAAGGATGACGCATCGAGATAGCTAATGCCAAACATAACAATTAGAAATCAACTAAATCGGGATATTCAGAGCTTTCAGAGCTTCGACAGAGGTGCGAATTGTGTTTTTAGAACGCTCGCTTGAAGACCGTCCTAGGATGACGTTTTAGAGAACAAAATCTAAAATCTTGTGGAATACAACTCCCTAGTAATCGCTGTTTTGATAACGAGAGATGAGAGTAGTTCAGAAGCGTGGGGTAATTTTCTCATTTAGTTGAACTCTGAGATGAGGGCCAACGTGTTTTCAGACAATGAAGTTGTTAAATAGTGGTAACTTTTGAACATTACTTAATGATTTATTATCATCAATCAGAGATTTGAAAAGAGAATAGAATCGAGGGCCATTTGCAAATGTCCTCCTTTGAACTTGGAAGATCATGACTGGCAACGGCAAGAGATGGTTGAACTGAGGCGTGGAACAGAGGCACCAGTTGAGTCACAACCGGGCGCTGATTTAATTTACTCAACCGTAGTTAACGAAACTTACAAGCAAAGAAAAGCGTTTTCAAACACTGATCTTGAACTTTGTCTATTTCGATCGATTTAGCGGGAATAACTACTTGGTTGTTGAGTTCGCAATAGACTTTGATTTTCGGCGGAAATCAGTATTCCAATTGAGAGCAAATTATCAAAACGGGGCCTACTGTGCCTCCACTGTGATCGGGTTTGTAAAAAGAATAAAAAGATTTTTTCGAACGCATTGTAACGTTTTGCTGAACCGACGCGAATAGAAACTCGCGTCGAGCCACTAACTTTTTTCTGCTGAGCTTGCAAACTCCTTCCATGATGAAACGGAGATACAAGTATCAACAGTAAGAGGAAACACGTAAGAGACAATTCACTGATAGCGCATCACGAAACAACGAGAGCGGAAAACTACAACACTCAACCCGTGTGTTATGCGTACGCCAACAAGGACGAACCTTGAATGGAAACTATTTGCCGAAAAATGCGGAAAATCACCGGAGCACCGGGCTGCGGAGGACCATGTGTTACGAGCCGAGTGGGCTCAACTCCGATAATAATGGACTGTATATATTTTTATCTGAACTTACCCCTAATCTTAACGTATGGCGAAGGAGGCATGCAGAGTAAAGTACGATGGGCGAGATTTTACCCACCTGGCGAGAGAGAACCAGGGATAGAACACTCGAGTTTGGGCAGATGAGTAGGAATTAGAGAATTGCCTGTAAGGCAAGTCCGAACCAAGGACTGCAGCTCGGAAATCCGTCGTTGTTTCCAAGACGGACGCGGGGCAGGCGGCATACAACAACTTAAATACGTACAGCGGGAGTGCAAATGTCGGAGAGCGACACGTGAGTTGCGAGGTGCGAGCGAGAAGAGTTGAGACGAAAACGAACTTTGCATTCATCAAGTGAAGGCTAGAGGCGAACTGATTGACAAAACACTTGCATAAAGTCGAACGCGAGAAAACCAGGAAAAGGCGGTCCCTATAGGCAGAATTCAAACGGTGAAATAACAATATGTCAACTTATGATACGAAACAGAAGAAATACCACAGCTAAGAAGAAAAATTATAACTACTGAACAATAGCGCCGAGAAATCGCGCGAACAAACCCCTTTTTCATACTTCTAATTCAACGACCGAAGAAACCCGGTTATACTTTAAGTCGGGGATGCCAATGGCGGGTTGAAGATGTCATAATAGGACGACGTTAGAAACAAGGGCGCTTCAACCGGACTTAATTTGATGGTACATTTTTTATTGTGTGTTTCTAAGTTTTATAAATGGAATTAAAGTTTATGGAGTTTATAGTCATATGTAAAAGACCTAATTCTTAATTGAATAAAATTTTAAATGTTTTGACATTAAGTGATTAAACAAATTACTATGCGAATGATCATTAGTAAGTTTGTCGCCGTATATTATAAATATCCAAATCTTGATAGAATAAATCACCTAAATAATTCATGGTTTTTATCTTTTCAATTGAGTAGGCTGTTATTTAGAATATACATTGGACTTCCACGAGGACAGAATTATACAATAATATGGTTCAAGTTCTCTACGGTTAAATGCAAGATTGATATTTCGGAGACTTTTAAAACCAAAAAAATGAGATTTTTAAGGAAGTTTTTTTCAAGTATATTTGTATATAGGCGCGTCAACCGTTAGGTGCGCCACAATAGCCTAGGGGATAAAAGGGGGGGTCAGGCTCATGCTGAGGGTGAGACCCCATTAAACTCAACTTTCCCCGTGGTTTTTAAATATTTCGACAAACTGATTCCGTCCCTAAAAATAATTCCGACATTTGGTAAACCGAGTTTCATTTCCGATTGTCAAATCAAATCGTTTTTTTTTTTTTATATTTATTTTTTTTTTTTTTAAACAGGGCTTCAACGGTTAGGTCATATTGGCCGCCGGTGAATGAAAGGAAAATAGAAGGTGAATGGGAAAATTTTTGATGATTAGATTGTTTTCAAGGTATAAATAACAAAAAAATTTGATGATGAAGAAAGTAAGAGAAAAATTAAAGTTATGTATGAAAAAGAAAAAAAGAAAAGAAACAAAGGGTTTTAAGTGTGAATTAAATTTTTTTAAAAGATACTTTTTTTGGGAATGAGAAATTTAAAATTTTGCGCCGTTATCATATGATAGAAGTTTTTCAATGTTTGGGAGAGACAAATTGGTGCGCAATGCCATCATTTTGGCATTTCTGCTAGCATATGATGCACGGTTAAAGGTAAATCAATGTGTAATATGGGAATAACCTTTTTTTTGGTTTAAGGATATCCGTGTGTTAAAGGCGTGTAGGCCATACGAATTCTAGAAAATACCACCTTTTCTCTACGTGAGAGTCGAGAGTAGGGGACGAATTTTTTTAGTCAATGTGGGCTTTTCACACATGAAATTTGTTATTTTGCAACACATCCACGATGCTTGTCGCAAATCCAACAATCTTTGCGTATCCACTCTTGACATCGGGAAAGGGGGAATAGATTGAAATAAACGTCGCGCGCTGGAAGTTTCCTTAGCAGCCGATCAGGTGTCATTTCCCTTATGCCACGGCCAGGTACCCAAGCAAAACCTATTATATATCCCCTTAGAGGTTAGTTTTTCAAAATAGAATTTGGAATGTCTTGTACCAAATGATGATAGAAAAATGGTTTTAAGCCTTAAAAGTAAACTTAAGCTATCTAACACAAAAGGTATTCTCCAAAAAAAGACAGCGAGAATGTATTTAAGAGCTTCAGGGAGGCGAAAAACTCTGCTAAAAACTGAACACACGGCTTTACCTGAAACTTTTCATTTTTAAGGTGGAGCAAAAAAAGGCACTTCCAACCTTGTTGAAATTTTTGGACCCATCTTGAATACCAAAGTAAACCTTTGATGTTTCATGGCAAATTTTTTAAAAGTTAATTTTGAATACCCCTATCGCAAGTAGAGTTTTTATCAAAAGGGAAAAGGTCAAATAAATAATCGGCTCTGGTGTAAACCAGGGGCTTATTGTAAATAAAAAATTTTAAAAAACTTTTGGAGAAAAATTCTAAAGATTAAAACAAAATTTTTTAAAATTAACCCCTTTGGAAGAGAGCCTGGGTTTGTTACAAAGTGTTGACAATTTGTGTTAAAAAACATTCCGATTTGTGGATGGTTAGGCATAGCTTTAATTTTCATTACAACGTACCATCAAGAGGTTTCTCCGTTCTGCTAAGGAGGACACACCCGACTCGGCATACAAGCTGACACCGGGGTTGTTCGAAATGCCCCCCAAGAAACAATACGAAGACCACAAGGTGGACAGTGTCTAGAAGTTAAGGGGTGTTACTTGTGAAAAGTATACGAAACATCCCTAGTCCATCTTGGAGCAAACTAGAATCCGTAAATCTCACAGCAAGTCCTATCGCACCCCCCGATTTTTTACTGAGAACTTTAAAAAGGTGATTTCAACATGCATTTTTGCGTAATCAAAAACGTGGGCTTCCAATTTTAGCTTTTTGTCAAACACCATGGAGAAGACGGACATTTGTTTTGAATAGAAGTTCACATTGTTTTTAAAATAGTTGTGGGTCATTTGGATTCCCTTTAAAACGGCAAAAAATGAATGCATGAGTTTTTCGGGGAAGAATCGTGTCCCCGCTTTTGAGCCCCTTCACATATTGTTCAATCCCAATTGCACGTGTCTTAGTGTTGATAAATTTACCGATCTGTAGAAGACCCAGGTCATTACAAAATAGGGACGACATTAGGCCTTGGGGGTACAATCCCCCAGTGTTTTCCAATAGCAAACGTGATAACGACAAGACCCAGCCTTGTGGGGGACACTGTTCAGTGAGAACGAGGTCTACAAAAAATTGTTAACACGCCCTTTTTAAATTTTTTCTTTTTAAAAGTTTTTTTTTTTTTTTTTTAAAATTTTGGCATTGCCCTCAAAAAACCCCCCTCGTGAACTGTTGAAGAATATTATATCCCAAATTTATTTGTATGCTTTTAATGTCAAAAAACACACCCAAAAACATGTTTTTGCAACAAAACCCCTTTTTGAATAAAGCGGTACTTGCGTCGGGGAAGCATTTTACCATAGTTATAAAATTTTTAGATTCACCATAAAGCTTTTTTTAAGAGATACGAGTTAGCCCCATATTTTATGGAAAAAGTTCGATGTGCAGGCCGTGTTTGTCTTTTTGTCTTGTGAACGCGAACAAGTCAAATTTAAGATTAAATTGTTATTATTTACTTACAATTCAGAAATTAGAAAAGTCCGCCCCAACCGGGATTCGAACTACGGGTCTCCCGCATTCCTGGCAGACGTTTTAGCCACTAGACCATCAGGAACGGGTACATTTACAAAATAGTTACTATATTTAAATTATTTAAAATTAATAAATACGAAATATTGTTCTACAATTTATTACTTATAAGTATCAAACTAGTGTGCTGTGGAACAACAAATCAAGAACTATTCCGGGTATTTAAAGCGAATATGATACGATATCGATATAAAAAATGGGGGGATTTAGTTGTTTACGAATGTTCTATTGTCGGAAGTATTCGACATCCAAATAGCGGGACGGAAGCAAAAGATCCTTTGGAGTCTGGCGATTTTTCTGAATACAGCGCGGAAACAACCAAACCACGCGGATCAGCGTCGAGTCTCCCTCCGCAGATGTGATGTGGTGAGTGTTAGTGAGGCATGAATACATGAGCGCGGACAATTAACGACGACGTGAGAAACTAGGGCGCTTCAACCGGTTAGGTCATATTGCGCCAACTGTTATATTGTTAGATAAATAAATGAGTAGGGTGTGTTTAATAATTGTATTGTTTTCAGGGTTTTGTACTAGGAAAAAGTCAAAGTCGTTGTTAGACGAGTGTGTGAGCCATGTGTTGAGTACCCGGTACATTCCTTTTCTCCCCCTCCCTTAGGTATGTAAAATGTAAAACATAAGAGCCGATACCACCATTACAACACGCGTGAGAAAAAAAGGGGCGTTAAAACCGGTTAGGTCATATTGGCGCCGCCCGTGATATTGTATGAGTAAGATTAATGAGAGGTTGTTTTTTATAAAGTTTTCTAGTTTGTAAAAGAAAAGAAAATGATAAAGTTGATTTGATTAAAATGAATGTTTTTTAAATGACTTTTTTATGACATTAATAAGGATTTAGAAAGTTGTCTCCGTTGTGATAAATGATAGAAGTTCTTCATATGGTTGGGGGGGAAATCAAGTTCGTGCGCAAGGCATCATATATGGAACATTCGGATTTAAAGTATCAATTAGTTTCTCGATTTACGTCAGACATTATATAAATGTTTTAGAGAATCAAAAGAAAATGAAAAAAACACAATTTTTCGTATTTGAAGTCTACCCAATCAGTTACTTAACTGATTTTCAGTAAGGGATAATTGTTGCAAACTTTTAAAGCTTAAAACCAAGCCAACCCTGTCGACGCTGCCACCGCCGACGAGCGAGCATTGTCCAAGCACAGACCGGTATTTGAAACAGAAAACACCAACACAACTGTTGGACACGATTCCAACCGCAGGGTTTCCCAGGATCAACAAGGCTTTAAACAGAGAGAACCAAAGGGCCAACCCTGTCAACGCTGCCCCCACCGACGAGCGAGCATTGTCCAAGCACAGCCCGGGTATTTTAAACAGGAAACACCGACCCAACTTGCTGCACACCATTCCAAACCGCGCGCGACTCCCAGGATCAACAAGCCCAAAAACAGAGAGAACCAACCCAAACCCCTGTCGACGCTCCCCACCACCGACGAGCGAGCATTGTCCAAGCAAAGACCGGTGTTTTAAACAGAAAACACCAACACAACTTGTTGGACACGTTTCCAAGCGCGGAAGATCCCAGGATCAACAAGGCTAATAACAAAAGAGGCCCAAAGCCAACTCTGTTGACGCTGCTACCACCGACGAGCGAGCATTATCCAAGCACAGACCGGTATTTTAATAGGAAAACACCAACCCAAATTGTTGGACACGATTCCAACCACGGGCGACTTCAGTATCAACAAAGATAACAGAGATAACCAAGCCATCCCTCCTCCCCCCTCCTCCCACCCACTTTATCACAAACACGGTTTCATGTCTTGTAACAAGCTCCAAAATCTGCCCCCCCCCCCGTCCCCCCAAAACCTTTTTAATTAAACTTACCTTTTGAAGTCAATCGATCATTGTCAAGTCCATTTCCATAGCACATTACATTCCCGGCCAGTCTATAATGCCGTCCGCGGTGGCACATGTGATTATAGGGCGCTGGTCTCAAGCGTATGGCACTACGAGGACGGGTTTGTATCCCGCATACAAAATTATGATGTTTTAGTAACCGTCCCCCCCATCGTTATCCATCACCACTCATCGTCCCGAATAGCCTTTTGTGCATTAACATGAGACTTTAAGAAACAGACATCATCAATGTCCCAAATCGTCACTATAACCCTAGCTTCACATACAACGACAATCTCACACGATATAAACACTAAAAACTGTCGCGACCCCGCGATAACCCTAGCTGCCACGCATACTAACATAGCACAGTCCAGTAAGCACCATAGCAATGTCGTATTATTCAGTATACCGTCCGATAAAACTTGTACACGCACACTACTACAATAGCACACTGTCTATCACTTGTCGTCGCACTAGACCTAGCTGCACGAACACTATGAACATTACACACGGTATAACACTAGACATCGTCGCGCTAGCTCTAGCTGCGACCTCCCTCGCCCGTGGAAGGTTCGTTACTGACTCTACGAAGCCTATACTTGTCAGATTGCCGGTGCATCAGTGAGTCAATGTGCTGCACTCTGCCCGGTAGAATGCACACTGCACAAGGCGGATGCGATACACTTACTAGCAGTGGCGTACACCCAAGTGATCGGGGGGTTCGAGTCTCATGACACGCACACAGTGGCGTTAACGCAGGAAATATATATCGTAAGTGGGGGGGGGGGAGGGCATGTCCTTCACAATTGCACCCCAGGAAATTTAATTTTAAATACGAATCTTTCAAAGTGGTTTTTAATTGTTTTAGGAGGAGTTCGGGTGATTTGCAGAATGGGAAATGATATAAGATAAATTTAAAGATGCATTTAATTTTATTCCTAAACCTAGATGACTTGGTTTGGTTTATTTGGTAAGGGCGCGTCAACCGTAAGGCTATAAAGCGCTACATAAGACTAGGGGATATGGGTATAGGAAAAATCCAATGCTGTTCATCAAACCAACAACGGGTAGGGGGAGAGAGATAGAGCGGAGTTTCATATTATAGGGGACGTCGTCGGAGAAGTCGTCATGGTCCGCCAGAGCTCGTCTCTAGTTGCAACGAGTAATATACTCCGCTCTAACTAGCTGATGTTTGCGAGGTGGACTTTTTCTCTTGAATCGCCTATTAAAATTAGCAGAGCCATGCTCTTGGCCAATTCTACCCCAAGCTCCTGAAGGGGCGCAATTTGACCTAACCGGTTGAAGCGCCCTAGTTTCTCACGTCGTCGTCGTCGTCAAAACGTTTTAAAACTATTTCAAACCTTCATGTATACGTAGTTCTAGTGTTGTGTTTTGGCAATAATAGGAAAATCTCAGAATTGGCCCAGAGCATGGCTCTGCTAATCGTAAAAGGCGATTCAAGAGAAAACGTCCAACTCGCAAAACATCAGCTAGAAAGAGCGGAGTATCTTACTCCCCGAAACTAGAGGCGAGCTCTGGCAATCGTCGTCGGGGACCTTTCCCCCTTCCCTTGACGACCCCCCGGCGACGATGACAATGACACAACGAACGATGACAAAGACGATGACGACCGCGACTGTGAAAACCCCCCTTCCTCCCCTTACCCGTGGCTGGTTCTGACCAGCATGGGGCCCTCCTCCCCCCACCCCCCTTAGGCTAGAGTGGTGCATTATGACCTAACGGTTGACGCGTCCTTAATCCAAATAAACAATAAACAAAAAATCATGAGTACCCGGATTGACAATGTAGTATATTGAACACAAGACATTAATTTTAAATTGTCAATACAGAAAGTTCAAGTAATTGAATTCATTATTAAATTTTCAAGAAAATATAAAATTGTTGTACCACATTATCAACGAGAAAATGTGTAGAGTTTTAGAAGCACGTTTCCTACGAAAAGAAGACGGAACCGTTACAAACGATTCACAAGAGAAGTAAACGTTATGGAAAAACTATTATGAGAGTTGTAGAAAAGAAACAATCTGGAAAAACGCCGGCGTGAGAAACTTGGGCGCTTCAACCGGTTAGGTTATATTGCGCCGCCTGTGTTATTGTTAAGTATGTAAGTTTATGGTGAGTTTAAAAGTGATAATAATTATTGTTTTCTAAGTTAATAAAAAAAAGAATATGATAAGAGATAACAGTGATAGTGAAAGAAACGTTGATTATTTGAGTAACAAATGGAATGTAATGAAAATGTGTGGAAAATAAATTACGATAGTTTGTCGCGTGTAGTCATAATAAAAGAAGACTCTAAATACATCCTACCGTTTCACTGTTCAGA
>JAMZAV010003325.1:0-66382 GCA_024449915.1 Sweltsa coloradensis
TATTGGATGTATTTCATACAAACTCGCTTATTATTATTATATCATTATTATTATTATTATTTTATTGGATGTATTTCATACAAACTCGGTTAAAAACTGGAGCTAACATGTTTTACGGACTTACGTCAAGTACTTCCATGTGTATCTATATTACATACCTACATTATTACTTTGTCTTAACTCTAACTTAAAATAAGTCATTTATAATAAAGTTTGTAGATGATGTTTTCTTTCTGCTGTGTACGGTCGTGGCCGATTTCTTGTCGCCATCCTAGCATTTGCTCTTCGGACTATGGAAAACCACGAAAACCATGTCAGGATGGAAGCTGTCTTATTATTATTATTATTATTATTATTATTATTATTATTATTATTATTATTATTATTATTATTATTATTATTTCAAATTTAAGGCTTTCGCGGTCCGGTAAATAATTAACACAATTAACTGGTCGGGACATTTCGCCGCGTCGATTCTGCTTTTATTGCGTTTGACGTTTCAACCCAACTGTGTGGGCTATCCTCAGAAAACAAGAAATAAAATTAAAAACTTACAAAAATATAAGCCAAGACAAGGCTTCCCATAGAAAAACAAAATAACAACAACAAAACAAACAGTTACCATGATCAGGCTCCGCCTTCTATAAAATTGCATTACATTCTAATGAAGTATTTTTCACAACCAGATCAACCTCACATTTGAGAATTTCTGGTGCGTATCCGATCACTCCGTCGAACTCCACTTTCTTGGGGCTGATCCATTTCCGGACGGGGAGGACGAAAAAGCCTGCATTCGAAACCGGGAGTAAGATCTCGGGGATAATGCGTTTATTTACGATACGGCCAGCGTTGGAGTTGTCTTGAATCAGTTTTACTTTGGGCGCCCACGACCCGCTCAGCTTAAACCCAACATCACCATTAAAATTGTTTGGTGTTTTAGCTATTTCAATGGACTCTCTAACCAATCTTGGCAGTAACCGAGGCTCTTTGCAAAACTATTGTGGCACTATCAACAGAATTTCATGTCTTGGATTATTAGCATTTTCACAAGCATGTTTAGCAACCGCCGACTGTTCTTCTCGAGCATGCCTACAATGCGCTTTATGTTCTTTCAATCTTGTTCCTACTGTCCTGCATGTTTGGCCTATATAAACCAATCCACACTTGCAAGGAATTTGGTAAACACCACTCTCTTGCAGTGGAATTATATCCTTGACTGGCTTCATAAAATGGGCTACCCTTTTTCCATGGAGTATAAATAGTTTTTATATCTTTTTTGGCTAAAATGCGACCAATTCTGTCCGTCGTATACTTCACGTAAGGCAGGAAAGCTCTCGTGATGTTACCGGTAGCCTCATCTTAAACTATCTCACTGTTGGCAGGTCTCTGTGGTCTATTAAAAGCCCTGTTGATGGTTGCTTACTGTATCCATTGTTTAATAATGCTTCTCTGAGCACCACCTTTCCCTCCCTAAACTTGCTTTGTCTGACAGTCTGTTAGCGCGGGTTACCAGGCGTGTTAATAACAGACTGTTTCTGTGGAGGGTGGTGATGGGATGTCTCATGCAGGTACAAGTTGGTATGAGTGGGTTTACGATAAACTGAATGGCCAGGAATATTTCCCTCGTGACAAGAATATCCAGAAAAGCTAGTTGGCCATTTGTCTCTAATTCCATAGTGAACTGAATGCTTGGATGGATGCTATTCAAATAGACCAAAAATGCATTAAAGTGTTTCCCTACCATGTGGCCAAACTGCATAGATGTCATCCATATATCGCAACCAAATCTTTGGCTTAAGTGTGGCCGAGTCCAGTGCTTTGGACTCGAAATGATCCAAAAAGAGATTGGCTACTACTGGAGATAAAGGACTGCCCATTGGAGTGCCTTCAGTTTGTTGATACACCTTTTCCTTCAAAAACAAAGAACGTGGATTCGAGACAATGTTGAATTAAGTCCGAGATGTGTTTTGCCAAAGGAATTCTTTCTCGTACCACCTTCATTGCTTCTGGCACTGGAATATTAGTAAACAATGACACAATGTCAAAACTTACCATCAAGTCTTGGTCATCGAATGTTTGGTCTTTAAGACATTCAATAAAATGAACCGAGTTCTTAATGTATGACTTGGTCTCTGGCACAAGTGGTTGAATCTGTTTAGCCAAGTGGCGAGCCAACTCATGGGTAGGGGAACCTATTGCGTTAACAATCGGACGTAAAGGAACTCCTGGCTTGTGAACTTTTGGAAGACCATATATCCTCGGAGTTCTAGCATCGTGTTGGGTTATCGTCTTTTTTACCACTGCATCTAATGGTGATTCTTTAATCAGTTTTGCTGTTAACAGGGTTATTCTACTTAGAGGACTTCGTTGGAGTAATTGGTATGCATTACCTTGTAATAGATTTCCCATCTTCTGCCTGTAGTCGACCAAATCCATCACCACAGTTGAATTTCCCTTATCTGACTTAAGAACTCGTATTGAATCATTCTCTCGAAGTCTCTTGATTGCCATTTGTTCCTGCTTACTAAGATTCTTCTCAGGAGGCTTTGCTGCTTTCAATACTCTCGTTGTCTCTTGTCGAACTTCCTCTGCTTCAGCGTCAGACAAACGAATCAAAGACGCTTCTACTCCACTGATAATCTCTTCAAATGGAATACGGTTAGGAGTGACAGCAAAATTTAGTCCTTTCGACAAAACGTTCATGGTAGGCTCATCTAACACTGTGCTTGACAAATTATGGACTATGGTACTATATTATGGAGCCTGATCATGGTAACTGTTTGTTTTGTTGTTGTTATTTTGTTTTTCTATGGGAAGCCTTGTCTTGGCTTATATTTTTGTAAGTTTTTAATTTTATTTCTTGTTTTCTGAGGATAGCCCACACAGTTGGGCTGAAACGTCAAACGCAATAAAAGCAGAATCGACGCGGCGAAATGTCCCGACCAGTTAATTGTGTTAACATAATAATTATTATTATTATTATTATTATTAATTATTATTATTATTATTATTATTATTATTATTATTATTATCTATTTTTATTATTATTATTATTATTATTATTATTATTATTATTATTATTATTATTTTTATTATAATTATTTATTATTTATTTTCAATGTCTGGATTACAAAATACGTACATATTGCTGGTGGCAAGAGAAGAGCAAGGCCCCATAACACAATGTGCCTTACCACCAGTTTAATATCTAAAGTTAAATTTAACAGCAACTTTATACACAGTAACAATACATGCAAGCAATATACTACAGTTAAGAGTCTACCGGACCTTGGCCTGTAGGCCTAAGTTGGTGATAATGGGAGCTTGAAAGAGGCACTGGAGGTGGGATTTCGCAAATGTCACTCAGAATATTCGAAAAATAGCCATCCAATAGACGGCCGCAGTTGCAATGTACGTCTGTGGCTGCACGATGTACTGCAGAAGCTCCGATACGGTGCGGCAGCGTGAGTCCGGTCTACGGTCCGCGAGGCGCGAAGCACTATTATTTCACATCGTTCGCAGTCTCTCTCCGTGGACGAGTTACAACAGAGGGTGCTAGATCTAGGGTGATTGAGTAAATTTATGATCAGGAAATTCCAAAATTTTGGTTATTAATGTATGTGATGAATGAAAAAAAGTGTATAAATCTTACCGACTGAAAACTGTGGAATCGAAACACGCCCGTAAGAAGTATATGTATATTCGAAACGCTGATTTAAGACCACAAGACATACTTGAGGCATGATTGGTACATATTTTAATCTACTTATTATTACAATTTATTATGCGTGGGTACATGTAACGTGCCGTTTATTGCGCTATAGCTACGTACATAAGTATACCATAATATTAATATGGTTGTGAATACATTTAATCAGGATGATATTTTAGCTAGCTGTGCAAAGCCACCTCTGATGCAACATGCACTGATCCATGATGGCTGGAAATTTTAAAAATTTTTAAAAATTTTAATTTTTTATTTTTATTTTTTTTTAAAATTTTTTTAAAAAATTTTTTAAAAAAAAAATTTTTTTAAAAAAAAGGAAACCCCAAAAAAAGGGGCCCCCAAGGTAAATTTTTTTAAAAACCCTTTTTAAAAAAAAAAAAAAGGGGAAAAAAAAATTTTTTTTTTCCCGGGTTTTTTTTTTTAAAAAAAAAAAAATTTTTCCCCCTTTTAAAAAAAAAAAAGGGGGGGCCCCCCCCCGGGGGAAAAAATTTTTTTTTTGGGAAAAAATTTTAAAATTTTAAAAAAATTTTTTTTAAATTTTTTTCCCCCAAGGGGGGGGAAAATTTTTTTAAAATTTCCCCCCCCCCCAAACCCCCCCGGGGGGGGTTTTTAAAGGGGGGAAAAAATTGGGGAAGGAAAAAAAAAATTTTTTTTAAAAAAAATTTTAAAAGGGGGAAAAAAATTTTTTTTCCCCCCTTTTTTTTTTTAAAACCCCGGAAAAAATTTTTAAAATTTTTTTAAAAAAAAAAATTTTTAAAAAAAAACCCCCCCTTTTTCCCCTTTTTTAAATTTTTTTTGGGGTAAATTCCCCTTTTTTTTTTTTTTTTTTTTTAAAAAAATTTTTTTAAAAAAGGTTTTTTTTTTAAAAAAATTTTTTAAAAAAAATTTTTCCCCTTTTTCCCCCCCGGGTTTTCCTTTTTTTTGGTACAAAAAAAACCCAAATTTTTTTTTCCCCCCTTTTTTTTTTAAAAAAGGAAAAAAAAGCCCCCCCCTTTTTTTTTTTAAAAGGGGGGAAAAAATTTAAAATTAAAAAAAACCTTTTTGTTTTTTTAAAAAATTTTTTTTTTTCCAAAAAAACCGTCCAATGCCTTTTTTTTTGGGGGGGGGGGGGAAAAAAATTTTTTGGAAAAAAATTTTTAAAAAAAGGGGGCCCCCCCTTTTTTTTTCCCCCCAAAAAAAAAAAAAATTTTTTTTCCCGGGGAAATTTTTTTTAAAATTTTTTTTTCCCTTTTAAAAATTTTTTTTTTTCCCTTGGGCCCCAAAAATTTAAAACCCCTTTTTGGGGGAAAAAACCCCCTTTTTTTTTAAAAAAAATTTTTTAGGGGGGAAAAATTTTTTTTTCCCCCCCAAAAAAAAAAAAAATTTTTTTTTTTCCCCATTTTTGGGGTTTTAAAGGGACTTTTTTTTGGAAAGGGGGGTTTTTTTTAAAAAAAGGTTTTAAAAAAAAAACCCCCCCCTTTTAAAAAAAAATTTTTTTTTAAAAAAAACCCCCCAACCCCCTTTTTTCCCCCCCCAAAAAAGGGGGCCCCGGGGGGGGGGGTTTTTAAAAATTTTTAAAAGGGGTTTTTTGGGTTGGTTTTGGCCCCTTTTCCCCCCCCCCCCAAAACCCCTTTTTTTTTTTTGGGGGAAAAAATTTCCCCCCAAAAAACCCCCCAAAAAAAGGGTTTTTTCCCCCTTTTCCCCCAAACCGGGGGGGAAAACCCCCAAAAAATTTTAAAAAGGGGGAAACCCAAAAATTTTTTTTTTTCCCGGGGCCCGGGCCCCTTTAAAAAAATTTTTTTTTTTAAAAAAATTTAAAAAAAAATTTTTTTCTTTTTTAAAAAAAAAAAAGGGGGGAAAAAATTTTTTTCCCCCCCGGGGGTTTTTTAAAATTTTTTCCCCCCAAAATTAAAAACCCAAAAAACCCCCCAAATTCCCCCGGGGTTTCCAAAAAAAAGGGCCCCCCTTTTTTTAAAAAAAAAATTAACCCCCAAAAAATTTAAAAAAAAAAAAAAACCCCAAAAAAAAACCCTTTTTTAAACCCCCCCCCCAAAAAAAATTTTTATTTTTGTTTTTTTTTTAAAAAAAAATTTTTTTTTTTAAAAAAAAATTTTTTTAAAAAAAAAAATTTAAAAAAAAAAATCCCCCAAAAAAAAAAAAAAAAAAAATTTTTTTTTAAAAAAATTTTGTTTTCCCAAATTTTAAAATTTTTTTAATCTTTTTAAAAAAATTTTTTTAAAAAAAAATTTTCCCCCTTTTTTTTCCCCCCCCCCCCTTTTTTTAAAACCCAAAAAATTTTTTTTTTTTTTTTTTGGGACCCCCCGGGTTAAAGGGGGGTTTCACTTTTTTTTTTTTAAAAAAACATAAAAAAAACCCCAAAAAAAACCCAAAAAAAAAAAAAATTTTTTTTGGGGGGGGGTTTCCTTTTTTTTTTTTTAAAAAAAAAAAAACAGGAAAAAAAAATTTAAATTGGGGGTTTTGCTCAGTTGGAAACCAACCCCCCCCCCCGGGGGGGTTTAAAAACCCCCTTTTTTTTTTAATTTCCAAAAATTTTAAAACTTTTTTTCCCCCCGGGCCCCCAAAAAAAAAAACCCCCCCCCCCCCTTTTTAAAAACCCCCCCCCCCTTCCAAAGGGGGGGAAAAAAAAAAAAAATTTTTTAAAAAAAATTTTTTTTTTCCCCCAAATTTTTGCCCTTTTTTTTTAAAAATTTTTTTTTTTAAAATTTTTCCGGGGAAAAAAAAAAAAACCAAATTTTTTAAAAAAAAAAAACCCCTTTCCCAGGGAAAAAAAAAAAGGGGGGGGGGGGGTTTCCCCCCCTTTTTTTCCCCCCCCTTTTTCAAAAATTTTAAAATTTAAAAAAAAAATTAAAGGGTTTTTTTAAAAAATTTTTTTAAATTTTTTTAGGGTTTTTTAAAAAAAAAAAATTTTTTTTTTTTTTTTTTTAAAAAAAAATTTTTAAAAATTTTTTTAAAAAGGGTTTTTTTTCCCCAAAAAAAGGGTTTAAAGGGGGCCCAAAAAAAAAAAAAATTTTTTTTAAAAGGTTTTTTCCTTACCCCTTTTTTAAAAAAGGGGCCATTTACCCTTTAAAAAAAAAAAATTTTTTTTTTTTTTTTCCCTTTTTTTTTTTTGTTTTTCAATTTTCCCCCTTTTTTTTAATTTTAAAAAAAAAGGGCCCTTTTTTAAAAAAAACCCCCCGGGAAAAAAAACCCAAAATTTTTTTTTTTCCCCCCCTTTTTTTTTTTTTTTTTTTTTTTAAAAAATTTTTTTTTTGGTTTTCCCAAAAAAAAAAAAATTTTTTTTTTTTTTTTCCCCCCCCCCCCCCCCCTTCATCCTTTTAAAATTTTTAAAAAAAATTTTTTTTTTTTTTAAATTTGGAAATTTGGGGAAAAGAAAAAAGGGGTTTAATTTTTAAATTTTTTTTTTTTTGTTTAAAAAAAAAAAAAATTTTTAAAAAAAAATTTTTTTTTAAAAAATTTTTTTGGGGTTTTTTTAAAAAAAAAACCGGAAAAAAAACCCCCCCTTCCCCCGGGGGGGTTTAAGCTTTTTTCCAAAAACCCTTTTTCCCCCGGGGGGTTAAAAAAAAAAATTTTCAAAAAAGGCCCCCCGGGGGGGGCCCCCCTTTTTTTTTTCCCCCCGGGGAAAAAGGGAAAAAAAAAAATTTTTTTCCCTTTAAAAACCCCTTTTTAAAAAAAGGTTTTAAAAAAACCCTTTTGGGGTTTTCCCCCCCCCCCCCCGGGGGGGGAAAAAAACCCCAAAAAAATTTAAAACCCCCCGGGGGGGGGAAAAAAAAAAAAAAGGCTTTAAAAAAAAAAAAAATTTTTTTGGGGGGTTTTTAGAAAAATAAAAAAAAAAAATTTTTCCCTTTTCCAATTTTTTAAAAAAAAAACCCCGGAAAAAAAAAAAAAGGGGGGGGAAAAAAAAAAAAAAAAAAAAAAGGGGGAAAAAAAAAAAAATTTTTTTTTTTTGGGGGGGGTTTTTCCTTAAAAAAACCCCAATGGTTTTTTTTTTAAATTTAAAATTTTTTTTAAAAAAAAAAAAAAATTTTTTTTTGGGGGAAAAAAATTAAAAAATTTTAAAAAAAAAAAATTTTTTAAAAAATTTTTTAAAAAATTTTTAAAAAATTTTTCCCAAAAAAAAATTTTTTTAAAAAAATTTCCCAAATTTTTTTGGGTTTTTAGGGAAAAACCCCCCAAAATTTTTTGGGGGTTGGGTTTTCCCCCCCCCCAAAAAGGGGGAAAAAAACCCCCGGGGGGGCCCCCTTTTTTTGGCCCCCCAAAAAAAATTCCCCCCCCCCAAAACCCCTTTTTTTTTTTAAAAATTTTTTAAAAGGGGGGGGGAAAAAAAAAACAAAAAAAAAAAAAAAATTTCTTTTTGGGGGTTTTTTTAAAAAAAAAAAATTTTTTAAAAATTCCCTTTAAAAATTAAAACCCCAAAAAAAAAAAAAAAAAAAAAAAAAAAAAAAAAAAATTTTTAAAAAAAACCAAAAATTTTTTAAAAAAAAAACCTTTTAAAAAAGGGGGAAACCCCCCTGAAACCGGGTGTTTAAAAAAAAAAAAAAAAAAATTTTTCCCTGGGTTTTTTTTTTTTCCCCCAAAAAAAAAAAAAAAACCCCCCCCGAGAAAAAAATTTTTTTTTTTTTAAATTTTTTCTTTTAAAAAAAAAAAAAATTTTTTTTTTTCCTTTTTTTTTCCGGGAAAATTTTTTTTTTCCTTCCAAAAAAAATTTTTTTTTTTAAAATTTTTTTTTTTTTAAAAATTTGGGGCCCTTTTAAATTTTTTAAAAACAAAATTTTGTTTTTTTAAAATTTTTTTTTTTGGGGAAAAAAAAATTTTTTTTTTAAAAAATTTTTTGGGCCCCCGGGGGGGGGAAAAAATTTTTTTTTTTTAAAAAATTTGTTTATTCTGTTGTGTTGGGGATAAAAAACAAATTGTCACGACTGGGACGACTTAAACATACTGGTCCTGTACATATAATAATTGATATTTGGGATGTTTCCGGTATCGAACAATTGTCTGTAAGAGTGCAATAAACATTGACGCCAACCATTGCATTCTATAGCGCAGATCTATGCATAATGTTCAAATGGTGTCCTGCAGTAGTTCACGAGCAAAGTCATGCAGCCAATCAGAACAAATTATTAACAAAATTATATGACCTGTCACTCAAAGTGGTGAAAAAGCTTCGTGTCGCTAGGTTTGCGCCACTTGCTGGAGTCAAAAAAGCCTAAAATAGCGCCGAAACATGCTTTCGTACTTCCCATTGTACAGCGGACACCCCTTGTCCAAAAATTCTCAGATTTTAGGAATGCTAGTTAATGGTGTCTATTTACACGTGTGTTGTTTAACTTTTTCCAAAAGTACTTGGTAACGCCAAAAAAAAAATTTCGCGAAAAAAGGTAAATGTTAAATATTCCCCAAGGTTAACAAATTTATTTAAAAACAGGGCAATATTGGAAAAAGTACACAACACACGTTCATTGGACGTCTTTACTGAGTAAATAAAAAAAAATTATAAGATATCTCAATTGTGTCGTTAGATACATGGAAGTACGAAACCACTGCAACACACCGAAATAATACAGGGTCCAGTAGAGCGAGCCATTTTAGAACAAGAAAAATGCCACTTTGACCACATTTTTAAAGAAAACCATTCACATAAGTTATTTGAATCGGGTAAGTTGCATTGTTCAGTTGGACCTTAACTTAAACCTTTTCGCAATCACATTTTTTTTTAATGATAAATTTTATGTAAAACAAAGCACAACTAATGCTTCATTATCTTGGAACTAAAGAGATAGAACGATCTGACTTGCGAAAGGTTTTAGTTTTTGAAAACACATTTCCCAATGTCCATATCTCGGAGAATAAATTTATAGTAAACTCAAAAAATTTGGCCGAAGTTTGATTGAATGTGCTACTATCTAGCAGCGACCGCCTAAACTTCGTGAACTTGACCGTTTTTTTATGTGTCTTTCCCGAGTCCAGCCAGCTATTTGGAAATGACCTCTGGCCGTCTTCCTTTCAAAGACTGCTTTTGTTGAGAAAATGAAAGGCTCGTCGTAGGAAACCATCACAAGTTCTCCAGTTATTGATGATTTGTAAAGATAAAACTTGTTGTCAAGGGTTGGGTCGTTCTAGTCGTAGATGAGCTTACATCTAATTGTAATAGTGGAGGAATAATCGTTTTGCGTTGACATGGTTTTCGTTTGGGAACCAAACAGGAATTAAACAACACTGGGCTTGTAGGACCTACTAAAAACCTGAGCACGAAATTAGGACAGTAAACAAACAAACAAAAAATACCAAATTAATTAATATGTTAAAATGTATAATTGAAATTAATTCAGATGAATCAAATATTGAAACTTGGAAAAGGAAAAAAAGGAAACACTAAATAGAAGAAGATACTCGGAGCTGAGACTGAGCTGAGACAAAGGAGTGTTTAAACAATAAAAAATAATAGCGCAAAATTGTATTGCACCTAGAACTTTTATTTTTTTATTAACTCAAAATTTCCATATAATCGCCTTCCTGTCCTGTCCCGTCACCCAAAAAACTGTTTTCCCTTTTTTATTTAATTTCCTTTTTCATTCAACCAACTTTCAGCCATTTTCCTTTGACTTTCAAAATGTCGTCAATAATGCTCTGGAATAGACTGAACCAAAACTCTTCGTTCCCAAGAAGATTGGGTATATAAAAGTAATTTTTCCAAATCAAACATCGTTTTTTTTTTGTAAATAGTATAGTATGATACAACATTGTAATTCTATTGACTTAACAATTACTATAATTTTATTTTAAAATTTTTGATATAATTTTTGCGTCCTCCCCCAAATTAACCACTGCTCAACATTTGTCTTCAGTTCTCTTTTGGCACTTGTCACGTGAAGATCGAGTTTTAGATCATACGAGATTATATTATTTTATTGGCCTATATTGTTGGGAAAAAACAATGCTGCTCGAGTTAGTGCTTGTTGTATAATTTGACAAAACAATAAGTGTACGCCCGTCAAGTACTAGTGCTGGAACACTGACTTGGATGTTGTCCGACGGAGTTGTTTGCGTGTTGTTTGTTTAGATCAGTCGGAAGAAAAATTAACCCCAAATACAAAAATTTGTAAAAAAAAAAAAAAAAAAAAACGGCAGCCAAGCTCTCCTTCAAAAGTCTTTGGCTGTGAATGTTGTGAGATATAGAATTTGAGCCAGTCTTTTCATTCTTCCTCCATAGTTTCGCATTGAAAAGAAGAAAGTTCATTTCGCCTGTTGACGAGCGCCAAGCCAACCATTTTGTGGTAAAAAAAGTAAAATTTTAAACTGACGAGCCCCAAAGCCAACCATTTTTGTGGTAAAAAAAAAGTAAAATTTTTAACTCAAAATCATAAAAAAATTAAATGGCCATTGAATTTGGTTCATTATAAGAACTTTAAAAAGTCAAGGGCCAAGTAATTTTTTTAAAATGATTTTGAGTTTGAAAATTTTCACTTTGTTTACCACGAAAATGGTTGGCTTGGCACTCGTCAACAGGGCCCCGATTCATGTACATTTTTATCCCGGTATAAGCAGAGTTAGGTGGTATAAGTGCGGTATAACTCCGAATCCAATTCATGAAGACTTATCCCGCCTCGCACGGGGATAAGAAAATATGTAAACAGATGGCGGACATTTTAAATTTTGCGTCTATGTGTAAAACGAGAAAAGTTGTCATTACCCTCATAAAACAAATCAGAAACCGTCTCGGGCCTAGGCCCAGATGTAGAAAATTATTCATAATACAACAGTGTAGGCCTAAAGTTTGATTAGGCTATAGGACTAGATAAAATTAACACGTTTGACAAGCCCTTGGCCTCTCCTAGGCAACCCTAGGCCTGCACGACCTTGTTTTGACATACATCCCGCACAAATAACTAGTTTTAATTACTAAAAGCCTTATGCAGATGAACAATAGTATGATAGTCCTAGGCTATTCCAAAATTTACGGCAATAATACGCCTGTTCTTTTCTTTTAATGATCTCACGCAATCTTCTGTCAATAAATAAAAATGTAAAACAAAAGATGGTGCAAATTTTTAGTGTTCTTTTGCAAATCTGCTGATTTACATGGCTGTGGAATGCAGTGGAAAAAACATTTGTTGTACTTGTTGTTGGATTGAAAATTTCTGATTGGATGAGAGTTGGCCCCAGACTTAACCAGGCCTTATCCTGCCATGTCCTGCATTATACCGTCCTTATACCACTTATACCCGGGATAAATGTACATGAATCGGGGCCCAGGCGAAATGATCTTATTTCTTTTCAATGCGAAACTAGGGGGGAAGAAGGAAAAGATTGGCTCAAATTCTATATCTCACAACATTCACAGCCAAAGACTTTTGAAGGAGAGCTTGGGTGCCGTTTTTCACAAATTTTTGTATTTGGGGGGATATCACATCTTTTTTTCTGTTTGTTTCATATCAAGGCGGGAAAAACTTATAAACGAAAATTAAAAGAATGAGGGAAATTTTCAAATGTATTTTTCCATCTAAATTGCTCGGATGTGCAGCTTAGACGGAGTTTTTATTCACTTTCTAATTACGTACCTAGATATCAATACATTTCGGTGAAGTAAACAAAGAAACGATTTCTTACCAAAATTAAATTAAATAGTTTATTATACTAGTCTTTTGTAAGAATTAAATTGATGGCTGCATAGCTCAGTTTTGTAAGTGCCTAGCCCGGACGGCTAAGGTCATGCCAAATTTCATGCTGATAACTCATTAGGTGCATTCATGGTGAATGCTGGAAATCAAGGTAAAAATATATAAACTTTTAGGGAAGGGGGTTGAAAAAATGTGATTTAGGAAATGAGAATAGGCCGATTGGGTTAAAACACATTAAATATAATTTTAATAACTAAGTTAATTAGAATAAAAAATCAAATTTGGGGTTTGAGCTATGAATTATTCCAATTTTAGGAGGTGATTAATGGGGTGTTGGAGTGGAATATCGCTTGCCTCTCGGCGGATTATTGATTCTGATGTTTTTATCTAACCCCATGCCAAATTCGCGCATGGAGCCCATGTGTTAGATTTTATTAATGGTTTTGAATTTAAATAGTTTTGGATTTGGTTTTGAAAAGCAAGTGATTGCGTCTAAAGTACATCTCAGTGTGGTCCAAGTTTCATAGTTTTAGGATTTAGGCCTACCGTTTTCTCTGTAGGCTTTTATTCCTATCCCCAAAAATTAGCTAGCCAGCCAGCCAGCCGGAAGTTTTCAACGATTTTGAATCACTTTTTTAACACAGAACGGGTTATCGAATCGGCTGAATTTTTTTGGTAGGTCATGGACTACATATCAGGTCATTACCGAGTTTCAAGATTGTAAATTTTTCGGGGCGGCGTGTGCAGATAGCTGAAAACCCCCCAACTCGGGTAGGCGTAAACAGGGTCTCGAGTTAGTCATCGCCTAGCAGTCGCGTGCACTTGCTGTCTCGAGTTAGTCATCGCCTAGCAGTCGCCCTAGATAGCAACTATGGTAAACATTCTTATAATATTCGTGTGTAATACATTCACACAGAACACATCTCCCCCCCCCCCCCCCCCTGTCTACCATTTACTTATACACATAGGTATATTTTTATGCACTACATTAAAATGTAATAAAAAATGTAAACACATTGATGAATGATTATTATACGTATTAGAATACGCCCATTGAGGACATATTTTGTTTAAGTCAATTATTTACAACATATATATATATATAAATAGTAAACAATATTATGCACGCGCTCAGGGGATGGGACATGAATCATTTTCTACGTTTTTTAAACGTTTTAATTTTACTATTTATGACACATTAACAATACATTATGTAGGTTTTTTAACCATGTGTTGTGATGGAAAGTTACTCAAGATACACAGTTCTTATTATCTCGGGATATGAACCTCATTCTAACCAAGCAATGCGGACTGTCGATTACTATCGCAATGTTTACTTTGTCGTTGAATGAATATTGATCTGAGTGATAATCTCGTTTTAGTTCTAAACAAATAAATTTTAAACAGAGTGGACGGATGGACCTATTATTATACTTTCACGTGTGTATTTGTTTATGAAACAGGGAAGGCTTACTGAGAAGAGCTATCATTTTAAACACAATTTGAATATTGCTTCAAATATGCAATTCAGATTGTAAACAAATAAATACATAACATACAAATCGAGATTAAAATATTCAATGCACTTATTTTTATGTGCACGCAAACCTATTGTAACCCTAAGCCATTCAAAACCACGATCCCCCGGAGTCGGAGCGGACAGGTAAACTCAAACATATTCGCTGGCGCCAGTTCCCTTTGTAAGATGCTGCATGATTGACAACTGCACTACTAGTACTAGTCGGTAGAGCTGCTAGCAACTTTACCGATAATACGAAGAAAAGGAATTCTACCACCCATGATACGGAGTCTTAACCTACTAGCCTATAACAAATGGGTACCTAAAAAAATATACATTTTATATAATTATATCTCGGTGATGGATTTGCTGAGAATGAGTGAGGCAATTAATACACATTTTGTGAGTTTGTAAGTGGGTGCATCTGTGTTTCATTCGTTTTTAGACCGTTAGGTGGCTCTTAACCCCCCCTCCCCCCCCCTCGATCTAATGCTACCCTATGTTTTTCTTAAAGGAAATTAATCAATCTTTCCATTTCTCCTGCCTGTTTTGCCAATTGGCAGCTGGGGCGTTTAGACGGTAGGGGTGTCCAAAGTCACATATGCAAATATATTTAAAATATTTTTTCTAATGCAAATTAATCTTCATTTTATAATTTGATTGCAAGACCTAACATCATACATGATGTCAAAACATAATACACCTACTGATTTGCTATATGTTTACACAGGGTTGTCCAAAAAAGTCACAAATTAAGTATGAAACTTGTGGCGGCCATTCTTTCATCTGTACGAAATATAACCCCCTCGAACTTATAACAAGTGTTGGTGTTTTTCTCACGCTGAAACTATGTTTCTTCTCATGCATGCATGTTTGTCAGTTAACATCTGGGGCGTTTTAGACGATAGGGGTGTCCAATGTCTCATATGCAAACATATGTTCATATATTTTTCCTAGGTAAAGTTTATCTGCATTTCATAATTTGTTTGCACAACCTAACATTGTGCACGATGTACAACCCTAAAACAACACTCACGGATTTGTTTATGGTATAAACAGGGTTGTCCAAAAAGATATATGATGTTATGCAACATATAGCAGCCTTCTTACATCTGTATGGAAATCATCCCCTCGAACTAAAAAAAGGGCTATGCTCTTATAGCTGAAACTATATGCTTTTTCCACGAATGCATATTTGTCATTAATTGGTAACTGGGACGTCTATATTTTAGTAGTATCGTGTAGGAAGTTACAATTATACTAAATGATTGAATATTTCGTGTGTTGCAAGTTGATCAACAATAATTATTCATACTTATTTAAATGTTTGAACTCCAATGTTTTTCTGTCATTTAAATTGTGTTTTTTACTATTTTCTTTTTATTTTTTTAAAAGGTTGTCCAAAATCCCCCTTTAAAATATGCAGCTTGTATTTTTTTTTTTTTTTCCCAGATGTAGTACATTTGAGTATATTTTTAAAGCTAATGGGACCTAAATTTTTTTAAATTATATCATTTTTCACTTAAACCCTGTTTTTATTAGGCCGGGGAAAACTATAAATATAGAGGGGATGCAAAAAGCCCTGCGGCCTATTATACGGCAAAAAAACCATTTTCAAAGAGTTTGCAAGGGGTTTATTTTAAAAAAGTAAGTAGCTCGTTCTTATCCTTTTTATCACTACACCCTCGAACAAAAGTAAATCGGGGATGGGTGGGGTAAATACAACTAACACCTTTGATTTTATTTAAAGGGTCGCTGTTTATGCTTTTTTGCTTTAAAGGAAAATGGAAAACCCCTTCTCTTAATAACGAAAAAATTTGAACTTTTGGGTTAAATCACCGAAAGAAAGTCCCCTCTTTGGCTTAATTTAGATATAAAAAACGCACTTGCGGTGTCAAATTGTAGATCTTCTGGAAAACGCGAAAAGTCCCCCCGGGTTTGATGGATGAGCGAAAATTTTTTTTAAAAAAAAACGAAAAAAGCGAAAAATTTGGCGATTTTTTAAAAAAAAGAAAATTTTTCGATTACGCTAAAATTTTCCACAAATTTAAATTAAATTCAAAAAAAATTTTAAATTTTCTTTTAAAAAATCATCAAAATCGAAAAAGCTGAAGGTTTTTTTCGTCGAAGAAATTTTAAAAATTAAAAAAAATAAAAAATTTGCGAAAAATCAAGGAAAAAATTTTTTCGATTGCGCTAAATTTTCACACAAATATATAAATTTGAAAAATTAAATTTTTTCTGTAAAAAAATATTAAAAGGGGTAAAGCATGTGGGTTTTAAAATTTCGAAGAATTTTTTTAAAAATTTTAAAATGGGAAAATTGCGATTTCCCCAAAGAAATAATTTTTCGTTTGCGCTAAAATTTCCACAAGATTTTATTCAAAAAATTAAAGGTTTTTCGTGAAAAATCATTAAAATGGGAAAAAGCATTTTAAATTTAAAACCCTAAAAATTTTTTTTAAAAATCAAAAAGAATCGAAAAATTGGGCGTTTTTTCCTTGAAAAAAATTTTTTCGATCGTTTTTTTCCCCCGTGCAGTTCTTGGGTTTAGGATTTTTTTGGGACCTCCAAAATTTTTCCCATCGAAATTGGAGTATTGGTTTAGCCGGAATCAGGGTTTCCAGACACACAAAAATAAAAAAAAAAAGAAAAAAAAACATTCCGGTTTTTTTCCTCCAGTGTATGAAAGGGAATTTTCGCTTCGTTTCATCCAAATACAGTTCTACCTAGCATTTTTGTTCAGTAATGCACACAGCTTGGCTATGACTGCTGTATATGCTCCCTATAAGCCTTTTTTGGGTGCGGGTGTATAGCTGTTAGTATCAAAAACCGCCCAAATAAAAAACTTTCTTTCATCCCCAAAAATTTTTTTTTTTAAAATTTTACGCAAATCAACATAAAAATTTGATAATAGCATCGGCGAAAAGCTTACGTAAAAGCTCTAATCATATTTATGGCTTCACCTTCATCCCCAACCCCTTGGTTTTTGTGGTCTTCACAATTACTGGAATGGTGAAAATAATATCCTCCCAAGTCGTAGGGTGTTTTTTTTTATGTTGTTGATGAGATTAAAAAGAGAAAAGGGCTTTTCTAAATTAAAGATTAGTTGAATATCACAAAACTGGGGTATAATTATTGTTTTCATACCCGTTATCCGTAAAATTTTTTACATAAACTTTAATTTTAAGTCTGTATGTAAATGTGTAATTCATATACTCGGATAAACACTTCTGAAGGGCTCTTTTGTAAAAGATTTTTATTTTCGAATTTCATACACATTTATTCCCAAAAAAAAGATTCAAAACATTCCCCTTCTTTTATACCCTTTTTGGGTGGGGGGGGTTTTTTTCCCATAAAGAAAACAAATTTTTTTAGATACAGGTTTTGGGGGGGGAAAAATGTGGGAAAAATATTATTAGTGAAATTTTATTTTGGGAAAAATATTTTAAAAAATTTTTTCAAAGCGAAAAGAACTACGGCAATATTAAAACAAAGTTAACGACTTTTAATACCCCTGCAGGGCAAACGCCCCAGCTGCCAAAAGGCAAATAGGTGGATTTATTTAAACGTAATTTTTTTTTTGAACAAAACTTTCTATATTGAAAAATTTTAAATTTGGGGGGCCCCGGGGGTTCCCCTTCCCTTTGGGACCCGGGCGGGATATTTTGTCGAGTTTGACCTTATTCAAACAATTCTTTTTTTCAAAAAACACAACACCTATTTGGAAAAACCCTGGGATTAAAACCGCACGCCCTTATATTGTTTTTGGTAAGAAAATAAATTCGGTGATGAAATGGGCCAACCCCATACATTGATTTTTCCCCATTTTTTTGTTTTTTTTTCTCAAATTTTTCTGTGATTTGAAATTTAAAATTTTTGGGCAAACCCCGGGGTTTAAAATTTTAATTCTTTGCTAGGCCCACATTCCCAAAACCTTTTTTCATAACAGGTTTTCTGATTTAATAACAAAAGAACATATTTTTTAGCACTTTAAAAAAAAGTTGTATTTGGCAATAAAATAAAACCCACATTTTGGACAGCCCCTTTAATTGTTTTTTTCTAATTTATTTTAAAATTCAAGGGGGTTTTTTCATTTTATTTATAAAATAAAGCTTTAAAGGGGGATTATAAGTCCCCTCTTTAATGTTAAAATGGATAAAATTGGGGATGACTGTATTTGGTTTTGGGTCGTTGGTCTTTTTTGTTACCCTATCTGCTTTCCCAAAGCAGAGGTCCGGGGGTTTGATTCCCGCTTAAGTCAGAAGGTTTTTTTACTTCTGATTTGGACTTAAGGGCCATCAAATTTTTGTCTTAGGAATTTGTAAACCCGGGGACTTTGGAGCCGTCCTAGCAAAGAAACACATTAAAAAATTTCAGGTTGTTCTGAATCCCGGGCCCTTTTTGATTCTGGCGTTTATTGCGGGGGGTTTTGCAAAATGTCCATACCACTGATTGCTATATTTTTCCCATTAAAAAAATTGATCTTTGGGGGGGGGGTTATGCTCACTCGTCGATTGCGTCGGAACCCGCGGGGTTGGGTTGGTCCTTTGTTTTAAAATCCCCCATTTAAAATCAGTTTTAACGGTGGGCAAAAATCTAAATAAAATTTTTTATTTTTTTTTATTTATAAAAATTAAAAACGATTATTATTAATTTTGGGCACCCCCTTTACCAAAAAGAAAAAATTTCTTTTTCTTTACAAAATCAAAATTATGTGTTAAATGATAAAGAAAAAGAATTTTTTGGGAAATTTTTTTCAAAAAATTTGACCGTTATTTGCGGTCAAAGTTTCGTAATTTCGAAATTTTGGGCCCCCCCTGGAGGGGCAACGCCCCAAACTGCCCAAGGGGGCAAACGGGGAATTTTTTAATCATTATTTTTTTTTTAAAAAACTGCTAAAAAGTGAAAACAGTTCGAGGGGGGGGGAGGGTCCCTTCCCGAGCACCTAATGGTCCCATTTTTTTGTTTAGTGACTGTATGTTGTGGTGTGATGTGAGTTGAGTGTGATGTAGTGGGGTGTGAGTGTGAGTGTTTAGTGTGAGTGGGGATGTGAGTGTGAGTGTTTTTGTAGTGTGAGTGTAAATGGGAGTGGGGAGTGTGAGTGTGATTTTGAGTGTGAGTGTGAGTGTGAGTGTGAGTGTGAATGGGAAAGTGAAAGATTTGTGGGTGAAACGTTTTCGGGTCTAAGCCAATTTGACCACTAGTAGGTAGCCACCCCTCACGTGGACTAAATTGCCTAGTATTTGGGTCCGAAAGTTATACCAAGGTAGATTGCGCGAAAAAGAATCCTCTCATGTATAGTTCCTTTAGTCCGCGCGAGGAGCACACGCGCCCTTTCCGTATCGAACTGATCTTGTACCGAGCTGTATCTAGACAGAGGTCAGGTCGATGATATTCAGAAAAATTTTTTCATAAACAATACATCTATTTCATTAGAGTGTTTACTATTGACAAAAAGATACCATTTCCAGCCCTCAGATCGTCCACAGTCCTTCCTATTCGTGATAAATTTCGTTGCCCTGTTCTGTATATTTCTAGCTTAGTTATGTTCCCCTGTGTAGTCGGGTGCCATGCGGCAGTGAGGACACCCATACGTGATTACAGATTTAACTAAACTAATTCGTTTCACTTTCGGACGAGCACTGTGAAGGGTGCGAGATAAAAAGCCGAGTAATTTGGCCGATTTGTTCCTCACAAACTCGATTTGTATGTTCCATTTAAGGTCATTTGACACTGTTATACCCAGGATTTTCATCACTGAAACAGTGCCAATAACTTTCCCATTTATATGTTTCGAACTTTTCCCTGGGCTTTCTCGAGATCGTGATTGCCATGTGGGTGGACTTGCTGTGGTTCAGGGCCATGCAATTTACTTCACACCACGTGTCAATGTTAGCTAGGTCTGCTTGAAGAGCCACTTCATCATCTTTACATATTTTAATCTCTCTATACAAATGACATAATATAAGCTAATAGTGTGGACCAGACAAGGTGGCGGTCGCCGAGGATCGCAGCACTGTCGACCACGCACTGTGGCCACAGGATCGGCAACAAGTAGATAAAATAACGGTTTCAAAAACTGCTTTCGGAGAAAACACGACTATGATAAAGCCAAGCCTTGCCAATATTGTCCTAAACTAAAGTATTTATGAAGTGTACGAATAAAATCAAGACATTTTGATGCTCCTAAACATTGACATCACATCTGGCGAGGTTGGCATTGTAAACAGCTGGAACTTTGGACACACCATGACCAACAAGGCAAAAAAACACTTTCGTAATCGTGATTACTTAAAATAATTATTTGGCTAAAAATACTGACTCTGTGGGACGAACTACTTTATTCACAGCTTATAAAATGTTGATTTATGTGATAACATATCACGATAACATGCCCAAAAAACGGTAGCCCTACCTAATGCCAGTTGTGTGTAAATTTGTCAACGTTGGCGTCCGTGCTCTCGCTTGACCTTGACGCCCGCCACTTATCTGGTTCAACCTATAAGCGCTAGACAATCAGCATGGCCGTGCGGAGTGTGACAATTTGAAGCTATCTTGAATAGGGAAAAACCCACCGCCGTCTAAATGTATCGTACCCTTAAATTTAACTGCCTTTTTGTTAACAAGCGGTGTAAAATCAAAACCGCAAGATGGCGATTTCTCGAAATTATTGAAGAAAAAACAGTCTTTCTTCCGCAAATCTCTCAGTTACTCCGATTTCCGAATAAAGCAATTCAAGTAGGTGGACTATCAAACTATTGTGTATCTGCATTAGGCTTTTAGTAATCAAAACTAGTTATTTGTGCGGGATGTGTGTCTGAACAAGGTCGTGCAGGTCTAGGGTTGCCTAGGAGAGGCCTAGGTTTGTCAAACGTGTTATTTTTAGCATTAATTGAATGTAGTCCTATAGCCTAATGGAACTAAAGGCCTACACTGTTGTATTATAAACAATTTTCTTATCTGTGCCTAGGCCCGAGACGGTTTCTGGTTTGTTTTATGAAAGTAATGACAACTTTTCTCGTTTCACACATAGAAGCAAAATTTAAAATGTCCGCCATTTGTTTAAGTTTTTGTTTATCCCTGCGACGTTCAAATAATCCACTGCATCTTAGTTCATTCACTAGATGAAGTATCTATGTTGCAGTGAAGTGATTTCTCCCTATTCAAGAGGCTTCTAATCGTCATGCTAGCGCTTGGTTGGAAGGATAGGAGATTGAGCGTCTAGCGCTTTGCTACGCAAAGCTTATGTCGTCATTGCTCTATACACTGTACCACCGCCTGCTCGAATGATGGACCCAAATAGACTGCCTGTTTTGTGAGTCTTTTCCATGTTAAATATTGACCAACAAAAGACAAAACTTTGTAAGAAATTCCGCAAGTCGCAAGCCAAACAATTTGAAGTTGCAAAGAAAACTCCAACTAAAAACCTTTATCTAAGATCTCTGGTTGTCTGTGTGTCTAACCGTTTGTGTGTGTGTGACTGTGTGTCGGTAAACAAAACCTGTCATGTTTCTTCATATACTCAACAGAGCGTGCGAGTTACGGCGCAAAAATCTTCTTTCATCGACGGTGAGTAGGACCGAATGTGGCTCACAAAACAGGCAGTCTATTTGGGGTCATCCCATTCGAGCAGGCGGTGCACTGTACAATCGTCGGCATATTGGCGAATTCGAGAATTGATACACTGTGGTAAGTCCATCATGTAAATGGTGAACAATAGGGGCCCTAAGACAGACCCTTGTGGCACACCAGACACGACATTACACTCCACTAGAACACGCTACATTGTAGACCACACGCATACTACGACCCACTAAGCCTATGACCTGGCCGAGATGTTGTTACGCTGGAGCTTGGCAAGCAGACGTCGATGAGGGACCCTGTCGAACGCCTTCTAGTACAGTGCAATTATTATTAGTGCTCATATATGGCCTTAAACCACGCATTCAAAAAAACAAGCAAGGACCGGTTGGGATATGTTCAGGATGGTTTCCTCAATATCCCCAACAGAATCCCAAAAAATCCGGTTGCGGGTTATCCGCCATTTTGAAAATCAATTTACAGATTTTTGAGTTTTGTCGAAGAATGGAAAATAAGCAATATTGAGTGAGGTATTAGACCAAAATAGCTCAAATTTGTTTTTAAAGTTAAGCATAGAATTAGGGGTGTGATAAGTAACAAGTTTGGCATGCTTTCTTTTAATCTCTGGCGACCAGCCGTCCTTGAAACAAATTTTGACCCTCTTTTTTAAATTATCTGAATTTGTTTTGCCTATTTATATAAAAAAAAAAAACAGTAACTTTATGAAAATTTGTTTCAAATAAAAGTTGTAGGGCATGAAAAAACACATTGATATCATATTCTTGATTATTTCCGTAGATAATAATGGCCGAACGCTACATGACAAGCAAGACCATTGTGCGGTGAGCAGCGTAAAACGTTTGCTCGACGCGCTACCACTAGCGCAGTCCATGGCCATAAGTCCCGTAGGAATTTCGACCTTTATAGATTTTCTCTTTCTGATCCTGTTAGGGTATACCTTTAGGATAAAAAAAATTGGATAAACATCTGGCATCCCGGCCTAAGTTTTTTTATGACGCCATCTTGATTTGGGCAAATGCGTTTAGTACACGCACTTGTTTTAAAACATTTTCTATACTTTTGACTACATGTGTAATAAATCTTACGTAATAATAGGATTCTCCAATAAATTTTCAATTAAATGATACAAATTTGGTCATCCTGGGAACATTGTGGTATTTGTTATAGTGAAATACATATTATTAACAGTCCTGCGTACAGGTGCACTATTTACCTCCAATTGTGTATTTCATGATAGATATATAAAATTTGGCACACAACATACGAAAATGTAACTGGAAAATGATTTGACTGTACAGGGCAATCTCATTATTATCCCACGACACCAATGGCGGCCAATTTTCAAGATGGCCACCCAACAAATTATTTGAAATTTTGTGACAGAATGTTGAAATTTGGTATACACATAGATCATGTCATTGAAAAATGACTTTTGAGTAGGCCATGTCAAACTAACACAATGGCACCAATGGCGGCAATTTTAGAAGATGGCCGCCATACACATAATTACGAACCACGTAAACTTTATGACAGAATCTTGTTATTGTGTACACACATTGGGCACTCCATTGAAAAATGTCGTATTTATGTGTTATATCAATACTTTTTAGAAACAATGTAGTATGGATCCGCTATCGTGTATCTTGAAATATTGCTATGGAATTAAATACTAGCAATAATTACTACTTAATAGGGAAACGCCAAAGTCGTTGTTAAACGAGTGAGTTAGCCAAGTGTTTTGACTTCTAAAACCAGACCGTCTGGTCACCTTACAGGAACTCACTCTGCTTGTCACAATAATTATTTAAATTGAACATTCAAAATGCGAATCGTATTCAAAACGTATTAGCGTGAAACATTAAAACAAAATCACCTAATTTTTATTTCCCATTGAACACCCCTCAAAAATAATATGTGGGTATAAAATATAAAAAGTTAGAACTGACGGTATCGAACCCCATGCATCCGTGCGGTAGGCTAAATGGTTACCACTAGGCCAGGCAGGCCACGTCAACTTCGTCCCGCTGACTGCTACGAAACAAATGCCATTGATTTTATTAAAAATCACATTTTTATTTATTGTAGGCTTAAATCGCAATGGATCAAGCTGATTTTGTTAACAGTTCTCAGTAAACTTGTACGCAGGATGTCTGTTTAAAATTTCAGCGCAATCTGTTCAGCGGTTCGGCTGATTTTCGACGTACAGACAGACAGACAGAATCACAGAATGAGAGCCGTTTGAGTTGAATGGAGACACTCAGTCGCTCCGCTCCCTCGTTTAATAACAATTCACTTGTTTTTTTATACACATTGTAGGCAATTATTGACAAATTTCTATGTTACATTATATAATGTTTATGCATTCTAAATATGACAAGTGAAATGTTTATATTTCCATTTTAGTTCGTTCAATTAAATTTCCCGTTAGTAAAAGGCGATAGTCCAGTAGATCACCAACGAGTTAACCCAGTATAGTCGCCAAAAGAAGACGAAAGTACGCTTACATGTCGTTTTTGTGTCAAAAACTCTCTTTGGTGACATTTACAAGACGCCAAGAGTTCACCAATTGGTTTCTAAAAATACGCCAAAAGGCAGCCAAATGTTTGCCAAAGTTGACCAAATTATAGTGTCAGTCATAAAATTGACTTAGTATGCATGGGTTATATTGCATTAAAAATGTTGAAGATCGTGAGAAAATGAATAGAAGACCATGCTTTTCGAGTTCCTATATGGCCATCAAAAACAACTCAAATTAACGATTCTAATAAAGTTCTGGATACAGATATCAAAATAGTTAAGTAGTGCATAGCATCATTACTATGTGTTGAATAATGTCAGAACTCGGTTTGAAATGCATACATTATATATTGATGTTTTGTAACAGACAACACTTGATTTTTATCTAAACCTCGTTACACTTTGACACTTGGATAACTATGGTTAATTTTCATGAAGACCTTAATAGGGTGTCACTTGAAACTGCCATGTTTCATGTTGCATTATGTTTCTATTTACACACAAAACTCCCTTTAATATATGAATATTATACAAGGTTACACTGTGCACACTCTTTTCTCTTGCCGACATGCGATTTCATTTTACACCAACTATATTTTATATATTTTTTCTAAACTAGGAAATGCTACTCTAGAGCACTGCCATGTTAACGAATCTTTGGTTAACGTACACATTTTTCTATCACTTACACGCTTGCTTCAAAATGAAAGCATTCTATGCTCGCGTCCTAGAATCACCCTAAGACCGTTGAAGGACAGGAAAATAAGATAAAAGAATGCACTTTCTACGGCACCAACCGTGTGCCACGAGGTATCCCGTGACAATCAATTATTGGTATCCCGTTGTCTACCTTTTAGTAATCTATCGGTAACTATGTGGAAACGTCTTTGTGTAGGCTTGGTGTCTTCCATCAGTTTAGTAAACGCATGTCATTCTTTTGGCTAAGGTTTGGCGTTATATTTGCTGCTAAGTGGTCATCACTGGCTAACTTAAAGGTGAACTGTGAGCAACCACTTGATGGATATCTTGCCCAACAAGGAGAAAATGTTTGTAACTCACTGGCTGCCTCATCGTGAACACATGGCTATCATATATTGTTGAGTTGAAATTTCGGTCGCTACCTTTGGCAACCACTTGGCAATCAAAATCAAGCCTTGGTCTTGCATAGATACTCTTGGCAACCATTTGACAAACAAATTTCTACAAGGGCTGGAAGTTATTAAGACGTCAAGATCGTTCAAATACTTTTTCCTTCAGCTGAGTGGGTGGGGGCTAATGGCTGGCCTGCTAATAGGATTGAGTATAGAGGATGCCAATAGCTAATTCTATGTATAATGTTTATGGGTCCCAAACGGATAAACTTTGAGTAACCAAATTCTGCACCCAATGTCAGTCATCTACCGGACTATCGCCTTTTACTAACGGGAATTTAATTGAACGAACTGAAATGGGAATATAAACATTTCCCTTGTCATATTTAGAATGCATAAACATAATGTAATGTAGCATAGAAACTTGTCAATAATTGCCTACGGTGTGTATAAAAAAACAAGTGAATTATTATAAGTAGTAATTATTGCTAGTATTCAATTCCATAGCAATATTGCAAGATACCCGATAGCGGATCCATACTACATTGTTTCTAAAAAGTATTGATATAACACATAAATATGACATTTTTCAATGGAGTGCCCTATGTGTGTACACAATTACAAGATTCTGTCATAAAGTTTACGTGGTTCGTAATAATGTGTATGGCGGCCATCTTCTAAAATGGCCGCCAATGGTGCCATTGTCTAGTTTGACATGGCCTATTCAAAGGTCATTTTTCAATGACATGATCTATGTGTACACCAAATTTTCAACATTCTGTCACAAAATTTCAAATAATTTTGTTGGGTGGCCGTCTTGGAAAATGGCCGCCATTGATGTCGTGGGATAATAATGAAATTGCCCTTTATAGTTAAATCATTTTCCAATTTCATTTTCGTATATTTTCTGCCAAATTTTATAAGTCTATCATGAAATACACAATTGGATGTAAATAGTGCACCTATAGGCAAGACTAATAATAATATGTATTTTACTATAAAAAATACCACAATGATGCCAGAATGTCCAAATTTGTATAATTGAATTGGAAATTTGTTGGAGAATCCAATTATTACGTCAGATTTATTACAAATGTAGTCAAAAGTATAGAAAATGTATTAAAATTAAGAGCTGTACTAAATGCATATGTCCCAAAACAAGATGGCGTCGTAAACAAACTTTGGCACCAGATGTCAGATTTTTACCCAATAATTTTTTTATCCTTCAGGTATACCCTAACAGGATCAGAAGAGAAAATCTATAAAGGTCGAAATTCCTAGGGGACTTATGGCCAGGGACTGCGCTAGTGATAGCGCGACGAGCAAACGTCCGACGCTGCTCACCGCACAATGGTCTTGCTTGTCATGTAGCATTCGCCAATATTATCTAACGGGCACAATCAAGAATATGATATCGATGTGTTTTTGCATGCTCTACAACTTTTATTTGAACAAATTTTCATAAAGTTACTGGGTTTGTTTTTGTTATGATAAATATGCAAAACAAATTCAGATAATTAAAAAAAAGAGGGTAAAAATTTGCATCAAGGGCCGTAGGTTGCCAGATAATCAAAGGAAGGCGCAAAAAACCCAAAGTTAAAACAATTTGAGCTATTTGGGTTCAATACTTTTCTCAATATCGTTAATTTTCCGTTCTTCGACAAAACTAAAAAATCTAAAATTGATTTTCAAAATGGCGGAAACCCGCAACCGGATTTTTTTGGGATTCTGTTGGGGATGTCCAGGAGATCCACCTTAACAAATCCCGACCGGTCCCTGCTTGTTTTTTTGAATGCGTGGGTCATATCACAACGGCCCTGTACTATTCGCCCAGTCCAGTGATATGACGTCGATCCGCGTACCAGCAGTAGCATCCAGCGTCTGTTGCCAGTCATCAATGGCCCCAGCGAGCATAGTGACGCATGATCTCCTCGGTAAAAAGCCGTGTTGTTGCGTGTTGATCGTTTGCATGTTGTGTAGGTGTGCCATTATTCTATTGTCGCAACCCTCTCCATGATTTTCCTAACAACAGATGTCAAGGAAATTTGGGCGGTAGTTGTTGACGTCGCTTCTCTTCCCACTCTTGAACACAGGAACAACGTTGGCCTGCTTCCAGTCATTGGGCAGTTTGCATTGTTGCATAGAAGTTTCAAAAAAGTAACAGAGTGATGGAGAGATTTCCTTGGCGCATTCATATAGTATTTTTGCTGGTATGTTGTCAGGACCCAGGGCACCGCCGGGACGAATTTTTTTATGGCTCGGGTTACTTGAAGAGGGAAGAAAACGGAATTTGATTGGAGAGGGGGGTGTTCGTGTGATTTTGGGAAGTTTGGGGACAGAGGTTGTCATTTGAATCACTAGGGGGAGAGAAGTTTTTTTGAAACTTGGTTACAAATGCCTCGGAAATTGCTTGCGGGTTACTTACATTTACATTATTAACAGTGAATGGTGAGGCGCGGAGCTGCCACTTTTACTATGGGTACATTCCGAAAGCTGTTGAATATGCTTTGGTGCTGGCATTCTCCAGCACGTTAAAGCATCTGTAAGCACGATATACTTTCGGAACACGTCAAGCATGAGTAGGGCTGTTTTCGAGGAGGCGCGCCATGCGCGTTGCCACAGGTGGGTGCAAATATATTTTACGCAATTTTTAGGTTAAGTCCGTCATATAAGGAATTTAAGTTTCAAGTAAGTGTAAGTGACTCACCGTTGTTTATTCAGCGGCTGGCTCAGGTAAAACAACTATTACGCAAGTTTTTGGGGTTTTGTCACGTCAAAGAACGATACATAACAATTTAATTAGGTGATCCGCCATTTTGATTTTAAAATACCGCCAATTCTCCCATATGCTGGGAATGCTCAAGTTAAAACCTCGAGCATATTGAGTATGCTGAATATGCTCACAAACCATGTTACGGAACGCCAAGCATAGCATATTCAACAGCTTTCGGAATGGGTCAAGTACGCAAATAGCATATTGAACAACTTACGGAACGCAGCCTATGTACATATCCCCAAAGCTTTTTGGGTTGCCGTCGCCTAGCTTCCACATGTATGTGTCGTGTGCGTTTCGTGTTTCCATTTTTACTAGATTGCGTAGCTTCCGGTATGCTTCCCACTTTTCGTCGCACTTGTTACTCTTCCACTTGCGGTACAATTTATCCCTCTTGTGAATTTTATTTATTAGACACTTGTTTATCCATGCTGGCCTCCTTTTTGAGTTTACTTTTACCTGTGGCACAGCGGTTTCCACACACTGCCAAAAAGTTTCTTTCCATTTTGACCACACTGTTTTCCACGTCATATTTCCCGTTTGTTATGCACGGCATTTTGTTACTAAGTAGCTTGTTTAGCAAGCCCCAGTTCGCTCTGTTGTAGTTTAGCGTTTGGCGTGTTGTTTATGTTAATATTTTTTCTCATAATGTAATTTAATATTCTTCTACACTTGTACTTCAGTCTTCACTTGTAAATAAAGAGAAATATTGTTTCACTGTAAATATTTTACTTTCATCATTTTAATAAAATGTTGTGTGCTGGATGCTTTTCTGATATACCTCCCATGAAGCGATTATGTATTCCACACATTCATGTTCATTGGGCTAAATTTTCTATGCATGTTTTCTGGGTGGAAAAATTCGCAATTTAGAATGAATGTCGAAAAGAAAGTACGGTCTGAGTTTACGAATTTGCAAATTGGACAACGAACGAGTATTTAACAACCCTCTTCCACACTTTCCCGTGGTAAATTATATTACCTTTGAGGTGTTTTTTGTTGATGAGTTCTGAAGAGGGTCATTAAGTCCGTACATACTGCCATGTTTCAGAATGCTATACAGTAGGGTCCCCATTCAACTCCAGGCCCCGGAGAATGTATGAAAGGAGCCACATTGGATCGTTGCCATTGTTACACTCCTGGCCGCCGTTTCTGTAGCAGGTGAGTTCAGAAATAGCTCATTTGACAAAAACATTTTTAAATATAGTGTAAACTCTCTGGCGACTAGGTCAATCAGCACGTGTCGAGGTTTAACGACGCTACCTCTTATTGCGTGCGTTTTGATTAGGAAAATTATATATTTTTATTAAAAATGATATTTACTGATTAAAGTAAACGATTTTTCTTTATTTTAGATTTTGATTAAATCGTTAAATTGGTTTTTATAGTTCAATATTTTGGTTATTACACCCGCATGGGTACCCGCAGGAGGGGGCAAGGGTGGGCAGTTATAACCTTTACCATGGCCCCGCGGAGCAAGCCGAAGTGCTAGTTTGCCCTCATTTGATGTGTGGATTTATGATTAGCTAAACTTGTAGTATTTAAAATGTGCATGGAAAGTAGATTTCTTCACTGATGAACGTTTGGTAAATTTAATGGTTGCCAATTTTCTGCAAATTAAGTAGCTTATTGTGTCTTTTACCTGCAATAGTTCGTCTTGAGTTTTGAAAAGAATATCCCTCCATGGACTAATGCGAGATTTGACCGTCACGATAAAAGACTTGCGAAAGCGAAAATGGGAGGTGGGGTAAAGTCAGATTATCTCAGTGGACAAAAAAGCTAATAACCGTGCAACTCAATGTTGGGAATCTGAAGTTTTTGACTAAAGGACAAACCAATGGGAGGTAAAATATATTTTGAAGGTTTTTGGTGGTTTTTCTAGTTTCCAGTATCGAGTATCGATTGCACAAAAATTACACAATTTTGGTGAAGTATTCAGCCCACTACTTTTTTCTAAAACCCACCAAACGCATTCTAAAAACCTGATTTTAACAATTTTCGCTTGCGGCGCTATAGGGCAATGCCAAGCTGGTTCGCCTCGTTTTTCCGCCAGGATCGCATGATCGAGGAGTGACCCACAGGACTCTTTACATTTTGGTTCCTGTGGAACTTACACATGGCGGTGACCAAGTTCGCCTCGATTCTCCGCCAGGATCGCATGATCGGGGAGTGACCACCTCCGCCAAGATGTTGTTAAATTTCCTATTTTATCAACGTAAAGACAACAGTGGTCACTTCCCGTTCGTTTTGCGCTCTGGTGGGAGATTAGTTTGACTATTGCCCTATTGTTCTGCCTCTCTGCCTTCCAAACCCGCTGTGCTTGCCCAATGAAAGTACAAATTGTAGGTAACTTTTGCCCCACCATGCCAAATTCTTGCGGGCGCCCATGATTACACGCATTTTGACAATCACGATATTGCGCGGACAGCGAAAACAGACAAGCCACCATCTTTAATAATGTTTGTTTTTTTTGTTTTTTTAATAATTTTTTTATTTTTGTATTTATTTATTAATTAATTAATTTATTTATTATTTTTAATTAATTAATTAAATTATTTATTTATTGAATTATGGGAAAACCTCGACTGACCTACAACAAATTGACATAGTGAGCAACTGATATATTAATTTTATTTTATTTATTTAATATAATAATATTAAAACCGATATTTTGTATTTATTTTATATAATTGCGAATTATTTTCTAAATAATAATAAATAAATAAATAAAAAATTTTAAATTTTATTTAGAGTCTGCCCACTCAGTTATATAACTGATTTTAACTGTCATACCATGGTCATACTGTCTCGCGCAATTGTCATAATATGCTACTACCAACTGCAAGTAGATGGCACCGCTGTACTGATGCATTAGGTGGACTTCTTTACCGATTTACGATTTTTCCTATTCGTCGCTACTAGGAGGCGTCGCATAAGCGTTTGCAGATCAATTTTTTAAGCATGCCAAAATGCATAAATAAATAAATAAATAAATAAATAAATAAATAAATTGTATTTAGAGTCTACCCACTCAATTATATAACTGATTTTCAGTGGGGGAGAGTTAAGACATTATAAGATAATTATGCCACTGAGTGATTCCCACCACTCACATTATAAAATTGCATATTAAAATTGTAATATGCAAATGTTTTCTGTTTTCTGCTTAATTTTATTTTCCTTATATCTATTTTATTGTTTAGTTCATTTCATTTCACTTTTTTAATATTCTAATTGAATATTTTATCAGTGGTCGTCTTATGAGCCTTGTTGTACATTTGTTGAACCTGTGTGTTTCCTTTGTATATTATGTTCGTGTGCCTTTATTGTCCTTTCTTGTCAGTTTATATAAGTTAATATTAATTGATTAATGCATCTACTTTTACAAAGATTAAAATGAAATTAGGCCTAGCTGTTAGTTAATACAATTTTTAAAAGAACTAACTTTTTTCAGCTTTGATGCTCAATTATGCCTTTAATATATAATCGGCAGAGGTAGCTCATACGTTACAATCGGTACTCTTAATTTGAACAGAAGATGTTCGTTTCGACACCTGCCCTTGGCGATCGAGACTGAAAGTATGTGACAGTCGAGCCCTGCTGTGCCCGGCTTTGGTACTCGCTGCACAAATTTACATAAATATTTTAACTAGCTCAATCGTTTCACACAGGAGCCCTAAGCTTCAATTTTATATGTAATTAGTTCTCTTAATTAAATAACTAACCAACAATTAGGTCATCAGGAATATTTACATAAACAAGGTTTGTAAGATCCTTTATCACCTTTATTTACCTCTTTCTCTGCTGTATCTCAGTCCTCCCGTTGTCACTGCCGACGGCTAGGCTCCTTGTCAGCATCAATACCTACAGGCTAATTGGTAGCTACTGTGGGATATTGTAGGGTTGCTATTTAAAATGATAATCTGTTGTTTACGTTTGAAACCTCAAAGTTAATATTTTTGCGTTTGGTTATGGTTATACATTAAAACATGGCTGGTTTCCTACCTAAGAGCTCTTTGTCCTAACTTATGTACTATTACTAAAATTAGAGGTTTTTGACAGAATTGGTAAGATTACTTGTGATGTCAGAGACATGTACTTATCCTTCTGTAGATAATTATCCAATGTTCATTGTCGCTGTATTTTTGTTCGTTGATTGTTTATTGTTGGTTTTATAAGTTGATTTATCACTTCACAAATTGCCCATCATAATGATATAAATCATTATTCACACGTAACTTATTGATTAGTGCGCACTATTCATCGACGCGTTGTCTTGATGTTGATCTTCCTGTCCGCTGGTTGATGACGTACTCCTCGCCTACTAATTGAAGTTCGCTGTGGTTGATTCTTGGCTGTTTATTAGATTCCTAAACACGATGTATCGGATGATATTATGATTGTTTATTGGTGATTGACGGTGATTGGTATTAGGTAACCACATGGTAATTCTCTAAATCCTGGGAACGTTTTGAGAATTTATTGACTTGATTTTTACTGAACGATTCTTGTCTGTTTAGATTTTGTTTCTAACACGATGTAATTGATGATTCGCTGTTTTCGCGGTAGTTCGGATTGTTATCGGACGATTAGGCAACTGGCCCCACTCGCGGTATCGCGACGTTACGTACTTTGGACAATAGTCCCACTCGCGGTTGACGCGTTGATGAACGATTGATTACAGATGATTGATTTTTCTTCAGTACCTCTAACTTTACTGCTTTTCTTAAGATTAATTACAATTGTTAGGTTTGACACACTCTTCACAATTACTATTCAATATTAGACCATGTATTATGTTTAGACAAACAAAACCGCTATTCAATAATCATGTACTTTGATATTTCACTCGTTATACTTCAAGAAACTTCGTTATTACTTCCTCAACGTAAACAACTTATGTCCCGCTTTTCATAAGTGTCCCCTAAAATTATGCTACCGACTCCATCCTGCTTATATGACAGGCCTGGTTGCCCCCTACTTAGCAACTCTCTTTCTACTCCCCCGACACCAACTCTCCACACCTACTCACAACCCACCTACCACTTCAACTTGCTTCAACTCAACTATCCTATTCCAAGCGCATGGCGCTGCATTTTCTGACTGTTTCTATCCCCACTCCTCTGACGTATCTAGTTTTCGGTGAATTTGACAACTGTCTACTGTGTGCTGTTCAACTTGGTATTTTCTCTCGATACTTTTATATAGTGGACTTAGGACCTTTTGGCCTGAAGCCAAGTTACCCCCCTATCTGGACCAGACTAGTTTTGTAGTTACTGCGACACATCACTGTACCAAGAACTGAGTTTAGATTGGGTATTTATCTTGTTGTTTGCCCATGCACACTAATGTGTCTCGTCGACCTGGCATTTTGGAAGTTCACCTCGAGACATCTCTAGCTAAATTCGAGACGGATGGCGGGGTTGTGATTTCGGCTCCTTTCACCTGTCACTGTGAAGACCAATTATCTCCTCGCACACAGTACGCCTGACTGCCTATTCCCTCGCCGAACAAGCTTCTCTCATCTTCCATAACCTTGAAGGCATCCACACACCTGTAGTTCGGTCTCTAGGTCCATATTCTCATTGGTGATTGATTGTTATTAATCAGTATTAATATTCAATCAATAGGTTGAAATGCAGATGAGTTATCACTAAGTTGATATGGAAATGAGCTATCCTCTAATACGTTAGTATGCAAATGAGCTATCCCTAAGTTGATATGGAAATGAGCTATCCTCTAATACGTTAGTATGCAAATGAGATTGAATATACGAATTTATCGAACTGGAGTCGGTAGGCAGCTCCAACCCTGACAAGTAAAACGTTTTCCCCGGTCGAAAGGCGAACATTCGCATCGAGTACATTTTATTAGTCCAAGTATAATATTAGTCCTAGGAGAGTTTTCCCACATAAATATTATGTATAAACAGAGGGTGCACAAGTAGACCTATACCTACAAAAATTAGACTCGTGTGTAAGACTCGTGTAAATTTGGGGGGGGAGGGGGTGATATACTAGCTTTAGTGCTGAGACTGAGATACCGTAGAGCTAGCAAGATCGTACTACTTTATATTTCGGTTGAGCGATACATTACATGCAAAATATATTTCCAGTGCTTAGTTTGTATTAAAACACGCTATCGTGCGACTTTATATCTATGATTTGCAAACTACCCCACGCCACCCCCCTACCCCTCCCCTGGGTGTCTACTGTTTTAGGTTACCAAATTTCCTGAATTGGCTTGTTCACGCAAAGCTCCGCGCAGATCGCGCCACTGCACTAACCCCCAAAACCAGGGTCCACTAGATACTTATTCCGAGCTGCTTGTTAGGTATCTAGTGGACCCTGCCCTAAGACCGTGGCGGTGTTTGAATTTTGAAATAAACTATGTATAGCAGGCTCTGCATTGTCAAATCTGTATGCTTCCTCGATTTTTTTTACGTATTGTTTTACCATTCCTTCACCTTCTTTAATCTATAGTTTTACGTAAGTAGTCGTACGGCCTATTTCAAGTAATTTTATTCAATAGCATATTTTGTTTGTTTAAACTTTTAAACAATGAAAACGTGAACGATAGGAAAATTAAAATAAGAGCTGAAAGCGCATGGCGCCGGTGAAGTCTTAACCTGGGGCCTAGCACTGTTATTGAGATTAGACCTAGGCCTACTTGGAATAAGGCTACTAAGGACTAGGGCCTAGGCTTTTCTTCAGCATTAGATGTAGACCTAGGCATATCAATATCATGGTATTATAAATTAGCAAGTATAGGCCTAGGCCCTAACTGCATACCCCTCAGCAAAGCCTAGGGCTTAGTCCTAGCCAGTGTTGATTTGTTGACATGAGAGAGGTTACGTAGGCAGGAGGCCGAATAAAGACACATTGTCAGTATATTTTGTGTGATTGTATTTATTAGTAGTAATAAACACGACAGTATGCCCTCCTCTCTCCTTACACGAATACACACAGCAATTGGGCATTTTGCTTTCAACATAAAACTATGCAAACTGACAGTAAAAACAGTAGGCTGCTGACAGCTATGAGCAGCCATGACACCCGCAAGTTGGGCTATCACCGCCGTCTACACTCTACATCCGCCTTTACAGGCATCCAGACGGCGGTGGGGGGTTAGTACAATAGCGCAGCGTGGTGAGTAAAAGTCGCAGTGAACAAGCCAATTGTTCAGATAGAAAACCATTTTTTCCAGGCTGTAAATTTGGCTTAATAATAAAATAAATAACAAATTTTTCCTGTCAACGATACGATTCATAATGACAAAATGGGGATCTGGGGCTTGGGGGCTTGACTTCGGAAATTTTTTGATTTTATAGATTTGTTTTGGTGAGTTTTATAGATTTTTTTTAGAAAATAAGGAAACTCCAGAAAATATAACACGACGGTAAACAACAATTGCAACTATAATAGCGATGTGTTACACCAAAGTCAACCATTCAATACGGGAAAAATAGTGATACGCCGTATGACCTCAAACAGGTAGTGGTATACGTATGACCTTGAGTGTGTATAAATGCGCCCACCACAAATTAAGCATTGTATAGTAGTATTGGTATCCAATGACTAAATTGACGTTTCTCACAAGCCCCGCATTATATTATAGATGTAGTAATACTGTGGGACATTTTACTATACTCTTATTTTTCTTTGAGGAAAATTAAATGCATAATATAATCACAAAAATTATTCGAAATTTAATTTATCGTTCTACAATATCTACAATCGGCCGCTAACTTATTAAAATTTACAGTTTTTAAAATTGTTTATGCCTTTCCCATGCAGATTGGCAATTACGAATCGAAAGGTCGCATCTCAAGAACCATGTTCCATGTGATTGATTGATTGATATATAAAGATTGAACTTAGTCATACGTTGGGTCTTCGTGATGGTTAGGGTATCCGATTTATTTTTATAATATTTTATAATCTTTGAAAATACACGGAATTTCTTATCAATGATGTCCTTTGCTCTGTAGCGTTATAACGTAAAACATCACCCATCACCATCACACCGTTGCTAAACATGACATAACTTAGATATGACGATGTCGAATAAACACTCGACTACTAGTCAATTAATCTATAGGCCTACATAATATATGATACATCGATAATCGACTACAACACTACTTATAGTCCACCCCCTTCAAGCGCCCCTGTATGCTTTATTTTCCTGTCTGTCCGTCCATCTGTGCGTATACGTCGAGTCTACCGATAAAAACCGAAGTGTCTCCGATTAACATCCGTTTTTTATCAGCATTGCTTTCAACAATAGTGGTACAGAATGTCCATTGTTTTGTGCATGTGTTGTTAATTTTTTCTCAAAATTAATCATTCAATAATATTCTTTATTAAAAAAAAAGCATTTTTGAATAGTTTTGAATTCAAAAATAGGAGTGACAAATTAACATTTTGAAAAATCTGCTCTTTTTTCTGTCCAATGCAAGAATGGATGTTAGTTCTTCATTGCAACTTCTTTGTCATCAGCATATTTGTCTTGAACTTTGTGTTGCTTTTGTTTTACAATGGCTTAAAATGCATCTACGTTTGCAAAGATTTAAATTATATTAGGTGTTTATAAAATCAAACTCAAAATTACCTTACTGTATTTAATCCTGTTGGTGCTCGGTTACGCATTTAAAAAAAGTGATCCCATTGTTTTTCTCGGTCAAAAGGCGAACAGAACAGCTTGCTTTGGCCTAATCCCCTGCAGTTAGGCGGAATAAGTGGGTGCGTCTTTGCCTCCCTTTTACCTGACTTCGTGAGTGATTCTAAAGAAATCACGGGTTACAAATGCTTCATAAAATGCCATTGATTTGGTTTTTCTGTTGATGTTGTTTTGTTTTTTTACGAGTAGTGGTACAATATTCTCTTCCTTTAGTTGCAACGTGCCCCTGCTATAGTGCTGAGATACCGGATATATTTCATCATTGCGGTATTCGTGCACTTGCACAACTTTCAGACTTATATTTATTTTTTGTAGAAAGAATCGACATTGTAATTCATTTTTATATTTTAGACCAGAAATTTGTCTCAAATAATCAAATATCATATCGAAATTCTACTACATGTCTGCGATGATGATTTACTTCATTTAATAACTTTCTTGCATCCGTTCAGACTATTCTATCTGTAATTTAGAAATCCAATCAGGCCATAGATGCAGTGCTCTTGAATTTTTTTGTCAAACCACACTCCTTTAAAACAGTAACAGTTGTCTTCTCAAGCAAGGTGATACCATATTGTTTATGTTTTTATTTAATTATGACCGGTTCAAGCGTTTTTCCGCTCTCAAACGTCTTGATGTTCTTGCTTGAGAAAGGATAACGCTAAGACTTGGTCATCATTATAAAGTGAAAAATAATATGCATTCGAGATTTTTATCCCACTTCCTATACAACACTACCATCAAGTTTACAATAGCCACTTGTACCTTCCGGTATCCCCACCCCCCCCCCCCCCCCCCCGGAGGGGGGGACTCGCGATTTACAAGCTGCCGGATTAAAATTCAGTTTAGAGTTTTGTTCTATATAAATATTTTAATTTTATATTAATGGGGCCAATAATCTAATGTTCTATTACACATAATTGTAATTTTTTACGATGATTAAAGAGATGTAAACGCTTACGTTTGAAGCGAGAAATAAGTAAAGTTAGTGGTCTTCTCACATATTGTATAATTTTTGTATTGACTATTCTTCGTTAAGCAGGCATAATTTCGTGATTTTTACTGATTTTACCAGCTCTCAGTGCGAAAAGAGCTGATGATTCATCAGAATCAAACTCATATTAAGGGAGTATTAACCCGCTAAAATAAATAACAACATTTGATTCAGACTAACCTGTTATGAATTAACAGAGTAACAGGAAAACTATTGGGTCCCACTATCACCTGAAAAACAATTGTTACACTTGGTAATTTTTTAGCTAGATCCCATCGGCAAAAATCTTCCATTAGAAATAACATGGGGACGATCTTTTATTGTTTGTTTGGTTGTATACACATTTTTGTTTCCTCCAAGGTCACCTTGGAGGATTTTGATCCTAAAATATTGGCCTTAAGCAAAATTGCTTGGCAATTGAATTTACCAAATTCAATAGCAAAGCAATTTTTTTTATAATTTTGAGTTTAAAAATTTTACTTTTTACTACGAAAATGGTTGGCTTGGCGCTCGTCAACAGGCGAAATGATCTTACTTCTTTTCAATGCGAAATGAGGGAAAAAGAATGAAAATCTTGGCTCAACTTCTATATCTTACAGCATTCACAGCCGAAGACTTTTTAATGAGAGCTTGGCTGCCGTTTTTTATACACATTTTTGTATTTTTGGGGGATATTACATCTTTTGCTGTTTGTTTCCTATCAAGGCGTGAATGATGGACTTTGAATGGTTAAATTGGTTGAGAGTAGAGTGTGAGCCACTCGGCAGTGGTTACGCCCCCCATTGTTATAATTATGCAAATTTTAATTATGCAAATTTTTAATTAATCATATTTTTAATTATTCATATTTTAATTATTCATATATTTTTTAATTATGAATTTTTAATTTTTTAATTATTAATTTTTTAATTATGAATTTTTAATTTCAAGATGGCGAATGCTACACTAGAGTGTGGCCTCTTTAACCTAACTTTTTTCAAGATGGCGGATACTACACTAGAGGGTGACCACTTTAACCTAACTTAACCTAACATGATGACGTCATGCAAACCTGTCAAGACTTGTTTCTTCAAGATGGTGGACACTACACTAGAGTGTGACTGCTTTAACCTAACTTTTTATTTTTGACACAAGAACCTAACTTTTGGGGACGGAGCATCGTGTACGTCCTTCCTGGACGAAGACTGGCCTGAGACTGACAATTTGAGCTTGACTATGACCTACCCCCACCATGACGGTGTCAATGCGCAGAATAAGCTGCGCAGTGGATTGCACTATCTATATGCATGCTGTAGCCTGCACGGACACTACTCGATGCGCTGCCTAGTGGTGAATTTTGTAACTTTGCAAGACCAGTATCACACAGACAGAAGTGCTTGCCGTCTAGGCTTTCCAATTATATACCTTGAATGGAGCCGCAATGTCATACAAAAGTTTTCACAAAATTATGTTATTACCACATGCTCACTGTTTACGTGACCCAATTCATACTTGTCTAGACTTGAAGATGAAACTGACTGTAGTTGCAATCTAAGTTTACAAGTTTTAATTTACTTTTTGAAAAGCATGCAATTCAATAGTACACAACAGACAGGCGTCTAGACATCCCAATTATTTTTTTCAAATTGAACCCCTATTCATAAAGGAATTGAATAACATCCAATTATAGGATTCAATAGACTATTCACAAGAAGTGTATTGTATGCAGTTGAAAAACATATACCACACAAGTAGTTGACTTGCTTGCCATGTTCAATATCGTCTAGACATGTTCTTATTATTTAACCTTGAATGGCCTATTCATAAAGTTTCTTTGTTCAATACAAGAGTGCTGTCAATGTCTAGACTTCTGATTATATGAAATTGAATAGGACAAAGAGTGAATTGTATGCACTTGAAAGAGTTATACCACACACGTTGCTGGCATTATCTGTAATGTTCAATCTTGTTCAGACTTGCAGCTATTATTTAAACTTTTAGATTTTCTTTAAAATGGCGCCGTCATTCTTTGCTGATACAATTTAAACTTTGTATAGTTGCACTGTTCATATGACCCTGAGAAAATGCGAGAAAATAATAACTTTTCCTTGCAAAGTTTCAAGTTCTTACTATGCTGTAATGAAACTGCGCAAAATTAAGTTTTCACATTACAAACTTTTTAAGTTCTAATTATACTCTATGAAGAAAATGTATGCAAAAGAGATAAGTTTTTCTGATGTATTTCAATATATTATTTGTGGCATTTAAGGAAAATGTTAAAATATTTTTACCAAAATGTTATACTCTGAAAGAAAATGTGAAAAACTAACACAGCACTCTACATCCATACACTACAATACTTCTCAACCTACAATTCACCACACCACACATAGTACACACCATACACTATTTCTCACACTACACCACACTTAGTCACTGTACACTATTTCTCACACAACACCACACATAGCACACACTGTACACTAAATCTCACACTACACTACACTTAGTCACTGTACACTATTTCTCACACAACACCACACATAGTACACACCATACACTATTTCTCACACTACACTACATAAAGTCATTGTACACTATTTCTCACGCAACACCACACATAGTCACTGTACACTATTTCTCACACAACACCACACATAGCACACACTGTACACTACTTCTCACACTACACCACATTAAGTTCAAAAACATACACTGCTTCACCTCACACTACACCACACAAATGGCATTTAAGGAAAATGTTAAAATATTTTTACCAAAATGTTATACTCTGAAAGAAAATGTGAAAAACTAACACAGCACTCTACATCCATACACTACAATACTTCTCAACCTACAATTCACCACACCACACATAGTACACACCATACACTATTTCTCACACTACACCACACATAGTACACACCATACACTATTTCTCCTTACACTACACCACATAAAGTACACACTGTACACTTCTTCTCACACTACACCACATAAAGTACACACTGTACACAACACTACACACACACACACACACACACATAACCTTTCCATCCTAGTTTACAAACTTATTAGTTCATAATATAGTCTCTTAAGAAAATACACTCGTACATAAAATTACTTTTACTTAACAAACCTACAAGTACGTAAACTCTGGGTGTCTAAATTAATGCTTTATAAGAAAGCGTAAGTACAATACAAGCTCAGTTGATGACATGGACCCGCAGTGGAAACATCCATTTACGGCATTAATTTGTGGTCCTACAGGATGCGGAAAATCACACTTTGTTACAAAATTCATACAACATCTACCAGCACTCGTGAACAAACCAATTACAGAAGTGGTGTGGTGTTACTCTGAATGGCAGGATCTCTACGAGAAAAATGAAAATAACGCTGTACGTTTTCACAAAGGATTACCACAACTTGAAGATTTCTCACCACATGAAGGTGCTAAGCTAGTAGTTATAGACGATATGATGCGCGAAGCTGATGAAAGAGTTGTGGATTTATTTACCAAAGGATCACATCATAGAAATTTGAGTATCATGTTCTTATCTCAAAACATGTTTCATCAAGGCAAAGGACGCAGAGACATTTCTCTAAACTCTCATTACTTGGTATGTTTCAAAAATCCACGTGATCGGGCCCAAATAAGTCATTTGTCAAGACAAGTTTATCCTGACAACCCTCTATTTGTGTGCGAAGCCTTTGAAGATGCAACATCTGTACCACACGGATATCTCCTATTTGATTTTAAACAATCTACACCAGACATAATGCGTTTCAGAACTTCAATATTTCCAGATGATAAGGCTTGTTATGTGTATCTTCCGAAAAAATCTATAAAACAATGAGTATGTAACACAAATTCAATCAGTCGAGCATCATGTCTAGTACAGTACTGAGCCATGCAGATTTGCTCCGTGTTCTTCAACATGCAAGTCCTCATATGCGCAAGTCAATTATTAAAGCTGCTGATGTAGGACTTATAAAATCCATCTGTGAGTGTGCTGACAACACTTTAAAAGGAGTGTATTCGCTAAATAACTCTCAGAAGAGAAGACTCGCTCGACACAGAAGGTGTTTACGGAAACTTGTACGTCGTGGTGAGAACTGGAAAAGAAAAAAGAAGCTTTTACAACAGACGGGTGGTGCATTTCTCCCTCTTTTACTTGCGTCGCTCTTATAAGCGGTCTTCTAGGAAGTTTATTTAGATCATGAATCATGCAAAGAAAATGTTACTCATTGACCCTGATACTCTAGGACGTATTCAACAACATGCTGAGAATCCTGTTAATAATACTATAAACTTCACTTGACCTGGAAATGGATCGCATATTAAAGCTAAAGCATCTCACAGATGAGGAAAAGTGGTTAAAGTATAAACAAGTACTCTCACGATTCCACACTTTACAAGTGAATTGCGTAATCCTATTGCCATACCTATTATTAGTGAAAAAGCAAGTGAGAGAAGAAGATGAAAATATGAAAAATGAACCAACAAATATGAAGAAGGATGAAGATGATCAAATCAAAGACTTTATAAAAATTCAAACACTAAAATCAGTTCCCATAAAGAGTAAGAAGATAGCCGAGTTATTGTATGATAACCTACACAGTGCTGAAATTATAAATTGGGATATATTAGGAAGTGTCAGTGTACGTGGAAAAAAAACTTCATGGTACATCAATCAATTGATCTCATATCTGATGTAGTGCGTAATAGGAAAGAAAGTCACCTCTTGGCTGGGAGGACATTTGCTATGTTTTGCAGAACTTAAATAGCATCAAGAATATATAGTAATGCTAGACGTAGAGAATTCATTCAGCAATTGCACTCTAAAGAGAGTACACTACATCGTCAAAGATTCTGCTCCAAAAAAAGAATAAAACAAAGCGTTATCAACCCTGGCAACGTTTTAAATTCTAGAAAATGAAAGCAAGACACGTCAATTTCTTCAAAAATCTACAATGATCCCTCGCACCCTGGTGGATTTCATCTGCAGATGCATATGGAAAGCAAAACAAATAAAAGTGTTTCCAAAACTGACGTCGTTAAATGGCTTCAAACCCAAGAGCTTACACACTTCACAGACCCTTGAGAAAAAGATTTCCACGCAACAACGTACAATGTCAACAACATAGATGATTTATGGCAAGCCGATCTCAACGATATGCAATCACTTCAGAAAAAATAATGACAACTACAAGTATTTACTCACAGTAATTGATTGTATTTAGTAAATATGCATGGGCAATTCCTCTACGTAATAAAACTGGTGTTGAAGTCACTCGAGCATTTGAGAAAATTGTGTCACAAGATAAAAGAAAACCTCTTAACCTTCAAACAGATAAAGGAAAAGAGTTTATCAATAAACCTTTTCAGTCGTTTCTCAAGGATAAAAACATTAACTACTATCACAGTAATAACCCAGACACCAAAGCGAGTATTGTGGAACGCTTAAACAGGACTTTGAAAACAAGAATGTGGCGTTATTTTACATACTACAACATGTACCGCTATGTTGATGTATTGCCACAGCTCTTACATGCATACAATCACACCATACACAGGTCTATAAAAATGGCACCTGTGCATGTAAATGATAGCAATATTTTACAAGTATGGAAGAATTTAAATAAGTCTCCTATGTCAAAACTGTCTCAGGAACCTAAATTTGCAATAAAAAGCTATGTGAGGATAAGCAAAGAGAAAGCTACTTTTGAAAAAGGCTTTGAGAAGAATTGGTCTGAAGAAATATTCCGTGTCAAACGAATCATCACACGAATGCCTCCAGTATATATCATCGTGGACTTACAAGGAGAAGAAATTGAAGGAACATTTTATGAAGTGGAATTGCAGCAAGTCAGACTGAGAAAAGAACAACTACATAAAATAGATAAAATAGTTGATTCCCAAGGCAAAGGGCTCAGAAAGAAAGTGTTGGTCAAGTGGAGAGGTTATCCCTCGAAATTTAATTCTGTGCTACCTGCTTCTCAAGTTATACATCTGAAATGAGTGGCTTTATGTGACACTACCGAGTAACAGCTCTATGAAAACATTTGAGAATAATACAACAGCACACTATATTACGCAATTGAAAGATCCAATAAGACTATACGGGGAGTGGGAAGTAGCTCTTACAGAGTTTCACTATCCACAAACATTATTGAACGTGATTGAAGGTAGTAATGAAATCATAGCTACTATGGCAAATGTTGAAAATGGTAAACAGATACTGACAATAGAAAAGGCGTCAGTTATGCCTGGATACTACAATAATACGGGTAAACTTTTAAATGCAGTTAACGACGCTATTGCCACTCTTAATATTGGTGAATTTAAAAATTGATACAACTAAAGGTACATACTTGGAACTGAGTGAAATTGGTAAAGCAGTTTCAAGTTTACATTTTAGTCCAGAGCTTGCACGTCAACTGGGATATGAACCTGATATTGATGCCGGTATTGAGCCTGTTGCAAGACATGGTATGACCTTGGGAGATGGGGCACCACATCATATATTTGTTTACTGCGATATCATTGAACCACAAATTGTAGGTGATACTGTCGCACCTCTGTTACGTATGGTAAATACCCAACATGCAAAGCACAGTTTTGGAGAAGATATATCAAAAGGATTTTTGACGTTGCACTACTTTCCAGTTCTCAAGCGTTCTCAGTACAGGACATCCGATAAACCATTTCAGTCCGGGACTTCATCGGTGATACTACACTTTCGTCGTCGCTCCGTGTAAAGAAATATAATAATTTTCAAAAATGAGGCAAAATGAACTGGACCATTACATAAAATATTATTCTGACCAAGCTGGAAGCGGCGTTAGTGTTTATAAGGGCTCAAGTTATCAGAAGGTCATGGCGTAGGTAGTTTCTTAGGCGGTCTCTTTCGGGCTGCATTACCATTATTGAAAAGCGGTGCAAGAGCTCTAGGACATCAAGCATTAACAACAGGCGCCAACGTACCTGAAGATGTGGCACAAAATAAAAACGCCAAGGAGTCCCCTAAAGCACGACTCAAAGAAGCAGGGGTAATTTGAAACGGAAGGCTACTGAAAAACTAGAGCGTATGGGTGGAGCAGGTCTTAAAAGAGTGAAACATCGTCATCGCGTTCATTCGTCTGCTGGCACTCGCCGTGGAAAGACCTCAAGAAAGAAGCTTACGAAGAAACCTAAAGTTGCTGCTGGTGCTAAGGATATATTTTCGTAATCATGTCTTTTTTACACACACATTCCTGTGATTTAGTGAAATCAGAACTTGATCTGTTTGCTCTTCCAGTCACACAAACAAGCATTGAACGAGGTGAATGGGTTTACCATGAAACTATTTCAGCATTAAATGACACTGCTCCAATTGATTTTGTTGTCAGCGGTCAAGGAGAAGACTACATTGATCTGGCACAGACTCTACTTCTTGTCGATGCTAAAATTACCAAGGAAGATGGAACAGCATTGGCCGCTGCGGCTGATGTGGGCCCTACAACACACAATTGGCTACATTCGCTTTTTGGTCAAGTAGATGTATTTTTGGGTGGAAAACTTATTTCATCATCATCACAGACGTATGCCTATAGGGCTTTCATGGAGACCCTTTTGAATTATGATGCACCGGCCAAATCTTCACAGTTAACTTCGCGGCTCCTTTACAAGGACACAGCTGGTAAAATGGATGACTTTGCTGATAATAAAGGAATGAAGAAACGCATGAATTTCACTAAAGCTAGTGCTACTGTACAACTAATTGGAAATATACACCATGATCTATTTAATCAAGACCGGTTTTTATTGAATGGCGTTGATATGCGAATAAAACTTCACAAGACTAAAGATTCATTTAATCTTATGTCAAAAGATGGTACTCCTGGTGAAATCAAAGATAATAAATGCACAGTTACTTGTACGCAGAGTCCGTGTAAATTCATCTGTGCTCCTTGCACATAATCTCACACTGAAAAAGCCAAATGCAAAATACCCTCTTACACGAGTAGACATGAAAACCATGACTATACCTTCAGGTGTGCAAAGTAAAACCCTTGATAATATTTTTATGGGTCAATTACCAAAGCGTGTCATTATTGGTTTTGTATTGAATTCAGCATTGAATGGAGATTTTAAGAAGAACCCCTTTAATTTTCAACATTTTGATTGCAATCATATTGCACTCTACGCAGATGGACAACACTTTCCGTCAAAACCATTACAGCCAAATTTTGATACTAATCAGTTCATGTCTGCATATCATACTCTGTATTCAGGCACTGGAATACATTTTCAAGATGAAGGTAATGATATTACCAGAGAAGATTACCCTCAAGGCTATTGTCTCATGGCATTTGATCTTACGCCTGACTTGTCGGCTAGTGCCGATCATTGGTGTCTTCAGCGCAATGGAAGTCTACGTGTAGAGGTTAAATTCAAGACTACTCTTACTGAAGCTGTGGATTGCATCATATATGCGGAATTTGATAACCTGCTTGAGATAGATCAGCATCGTAACGTTATTGTGGACTACACACAACTAATATATTACAGGCGCGTAGAATATTTTACTCAGTCTTCCTTGAGCATCCATCATGAGTGCCACGCTTGATTTTCAAGGCTTCACAACAAGTGACGGATTTATCATCAAGGAATTGGCTTCAAACAAAAAAATTCTTAGTCAAAAAAAAAAATTCTTAGTCATCAAACATTAAAAGTTCAACACTGGATATTCAAAGTAATTCAGTGGGCAGAGAATAATCATCATGGTATCAAATGGTCTAGTGGTGTTACAGAATATGCAAGATTGAAGAATATTCTACTTGTGGCCACCATACCCTACAACACTCTTTATGCAAAAGGAAAAGAAAAAGCTCTACATCTGGACAAAATTCTTGAGCGTCATGTTGTTGATTTGCATGAATTGGGGTGTCCGAGTCTAAAACACCTGGAGTATTTACCATTCTACTGTGCACATCATAAAGAATCACAAATGAAATGTGCATTACAGAACGTGTTTAAACTTGCTGCATGGTGCTTCGAGAATGCGGACGTTACTAATATGAAGAATTTTTCGGCTAGACTGAAACATTTGAACAATTTCCAAATGTAAATGTAAAACCTGAAGATCTTGCTGCCACGGGATTCTACTATGTCCATAGGAATGATACAGTTTCATGTGTCCATTGCAATGTGGAACTGTGCCAGTGGTTACCTACAGACATACCTAAGGAGGAACATAAGCGCTGGAGTCCACGCTGCCCCTTCATTACTGGGAAGCCTCTTACCGAAGACGTTTGTGGAATATTTTGAGAAAATATGTACACCGTTGAACTTGAAGAAGCTCTTCTGAGTGATGCCTACACGCGACCTTTACTTGCAGGGATTTTGCTGCCGACACATTACCTAGAAATGTCAACCGCCCAGCTGTACTTATCGTCAATACAGACTCTCAGAGAAAACCCGGATCCCATTGGGTAGCCATCTTTATTGACAAGTTTGGACGCGGTGAATTTTTTGATAGTTACGGACTCCCACCCTATGTGCAAGAACATCGCAACTTTCTTGATCGTCAGTGCTCTACATGGACTTACAATAGTATGGAACTACAAAGTTTTACCTCTCAAGTGTGTGGTGAATATTGTGTGTTGTATTTAACTCATAAAGCAAGAGGATTTTCTCTTCAAGAATTTTTATGGTATTATTAGTCCTTTGCATAACACTCCAAAAAGGCATGACCGGTATAAAATTTGGGACAAAGGATGACATATATCAAATTAAAGCTTACGACGAGCACTTTTTAATAAACCATGATATACCTCTGGCAAATCCAGCTTTCTTTGTCAAAACCGAGGTCAAAGGTCAAATTTGAAATATTCTAATTAATTTTTAATTAAGTAACAGAAAATGTTTGAATCCTTTAATAAACATTTTTAGAAAGAAAAATGTTCGAAAATTAAAAAAAAAATACAAATATAACCCACTTGACCTTTTTGACCTTGATTGTGGTCGATTTCCTCAACTTGGTCAAATTGCGCAATTTCTGTCGATTTATTGAAACTATATTCATTATATACACGTACTTACTTGTAAATACTTTACATCAAAGAGTTCTTATCATTATCACACTGTTTGTATGGTATTAATTCAAAATGGTGGTCAAAGGTCATTAGGTAAGGACCATCAAACTTTGCCGAATTTCTTAAATAATACTTGTGGGTACCTTAAATAATACTTGTGGGTACTCTAAAGACGTAGAATTTTAAAAGCAATTTGAATTAGAAAAGTAAATTGTGGAAAATATTGTACTCGCGTTAATACCTATTTATTTGTCTACAATGTCTTGTCAAGGCAAAAATTCTACTCCTGCGGGCACTACGGGGAGTAGGGCGAATTCCCAGCCGCTGGAGGCGTTTTCGTCATATCTGTTTTTCTGTCGATGCCTGAAGAAGAACATGCATGAAGAACGAAAACAACGAACTATCTACGTTCTGGATTTCCTATTTGAGATGGTGGAATACTACTTACTACGTTTGGTACGAAGCACCCGAGTAGGACATTGGATTATGCATCTGTCTGCAATACGTGATAAATTGCCATTTTGCTTTGCATACGATAAAGTTAATTATGCAAGATACCTACCTGTGTACTATCTAGATATGTTACAACTGCCTGAGAACCATCCTGAACTGCATGCACATTTCATGTCTGCTGAGTTTTCAGTTCAACTTGGCGATTCAAATCCGTTCTCCAGAATCCCGGTCGACCAGACATTGAGGAAACAGTAAATAAAGACACGCAAACCGACGGTGGTACAAATGGATTTAGTCTCAAACCTAAAGCTATTCAAAAACGAGTATAAATCGTCATGTCTACGTTAACTACGAGAGGTTTGCTCTAGAAAACGCGTAGGATTCAGCACCAGGATCTTCAAAACGCCAGAATCATAGATGACGAAAATGACGTACGTTTCTGTCTGCTATCTTGTTGGGTAACGAGTGGATTAATTTATTTCGATTGGGATTTGGGAGATACTGGATTTATATAAGTCTATCTACCGGAACCAAAGCAACATCAAAAGCATGCGATCTATTGAATGCTCAAGTAGTGGGTGATGATGCTTACACCACTTTTAAGGATATATGTTTTGTTGAAAACGCTCCATCTCAAGCTTTTTATGAGCCACTTAAAAGGAAATTTTTGCAGACATTTACATCATTAAACAAAACACTGAAGACAACAAAGGCTGGAAAACAAATAGAATTTAAAGCAGACAGGAAACTTTTTTGGGCGAATAATTATGATAGCTGAATGTCGTCAGTTGAAGATGTATTGGTACATCCACTGGGACCATCTTCCATGGTCTCTAGCAGCACCAGATGACACTGTACGAAAGACAAATAAGTTGGTTCTTGGCATTGAGATCGAAAATATCACTGCCCCTGCTGAGTTTATGGATGATACAAAAGTTTGTATAATCGATGCCATGAGTATAGTACAAGCTGGTAATCGTAACGACAAAACGTTTGGTGAGATTTCGTCTTACATATTAACATCAGTATTAGGAGAAGCATTCGGATGCCAAAGGATGGACGTAGTTTTCGACGTCTACAGAGAGACTTCGATTAAAAACTCAGAGCGGCAGCAAAAGGAGGAAATATTAACTCCTCTGAAGTGCCAGGATGTGACCTCTGGACACTGCATAAGGAACTGCGAGGCTTTCTTGCAAAACCCTAAAGACAAATCCAAGCTTATAAAGTTTATGTATGAATATTGGAAGTCAGATCAACATAAAAATACACTTGGTGATAGAACATAATATGTCACATGTGAAGAAAAAGTGCATATCAATTACTAGTGATGAATGGAAACTGTGTCTAGAACTGATTTCTTTATATGAAGAAGCAGACACTCTTATTCTTCTTCACGCCAAGCATACAATCAGTGAATGGGTTTAAATCATCAGTGATTGTTTTAGCTGACATCAATGTCTTAGTTCCAAGCATTTGGGCTTCTTTCAGAATAGGTATAGCAATGTTTTTAAAAAAGAGGCTCCAGAAATCGAGCACAATATGCTGATGTATCAATAATAGCAAGTTCGTTGGGATTCGAAATATGCAACGCCCTCCTGGCCTCCATGCACTATCTGGTTTTAACTCGGTGAGTCCTTCAGTGGTAAAGGAGAAAAGATAGCTTTGAATACCATGAAAAAACATTCACATTCTGTGTCGAGAAAAGCAAGCTGGGTCATGACTGGAGAGTTTCTAACGATATAAATATAAAACTCGAGGATTTTGTCTGTAAACTGTACTGTTTGACTACGTCTCTATAAAGCGTCAACCAGCTGCGCTACGAGTTTTATAGGAGTAAGTTTGGAGATATTAAGTCTGATTGGTTACCACTTGTAACGCCTGCCTACTGCTTCATATCCTGCGAGCGAAACTACCAAACAGCGGTATGGATACGTTGCTTGGAAGCCAATCCTGATGTTCCTGATCCAAGTGGCTATGGATGGAAACCATGGCAGAAGGATATCTAGCATGGAGTGCATGGTTGGAACTCCAGCACCTATGGCCGTCATGAATCTCCTAGCCTGCAACTGTTCCGTATTTGCAAGATGCTGACCTGCGAGTGTTTGGCTCAACTGAAGTGTACCCATGCTTGTAAGCTAAAAGATAGTTCGAATGTCGGCACCCAGCAAGGAAATTCCAGTGATTCAAAAGTTGATGGATCCTACGATTTGGGACAGTAACTGCTAAGGTAAAAAATCATATCACACTATATCATATCGTCTTATCTGAACATGATCATGTTTGTTCTAGAAATGCATTTATTTTTACAGCAGCAGACCAATTCCGAAATACCCGGAACGTTGAAGACTAACAAATAATTCAGTTATTTCATAATTAGATAAGAAGAAATACGTTTTATTAAGACTATGGCGTACTACTATTATCACTATTGTAAATTATTATGACAATTTAAATTCTACGTCTTAAGAGTACCCACAAGTAATATTTTAGTAATAAGACGGATTTTGACGATCCTTACCTATTGACCTTTGACCGCCATTTTGAATGGATACCATATAAACAGTGTAATAACAATTATACTCTTAATATAAAGAGTTTATAAGTAAGTACGTGTATATAATGAATATAGTCCAAGAAAAGACAAAAATTGCGCAATTTGACTAAGTTGAGAAATCAACCCTAATCAAGGTCAAAAAAGGTCAAGTGGGTAATGTTTATTTTTTTATATAAATTTGTAACATTTATCTTCCTAAAAATGTTTATTGCAGGTTTCAAACATTTTTTGTTACTTCATTAAAAATTTTAATTTGAAATATTACAAATTTGGGACCTTTGACCTCGGTTTTGACATAGAAAGCTGGATTTGCCAGAGGTATACATGGTTTTTTGAAAAGTGCTCGTCGTAAGCTTTCATTTGATATATGTCATCCTTTGTCCCAAATTTATACCGTCATTCTCGTTTTTGCAAAGGACTATATAGAAATACACCATCTCATAATGATAAATTTACAAAGAAGTTTTTGTAAAAATATTTTGGTAAATGTTTAAACCAAAAACGTTAATTATGTAATAACCAACTTGTTGTCCACGTCGTGGAGCTTACTAGTTTACAAAATAATAAAAGGTGGATTGTATTTGAAATTTGTCTATATTTTTTTATTTATTTATTTATTGTTCGTTACTTAATATCCTTCAATATATTGTAAAGCATCATGTTTGGTCAGGTCTTTTATGTTTGCAAGTCTGGACATGTCTGTAGGGACGTCATGAACTTGCAAGTTTCGACATGCATGGAATAGAAAGGGGCGGAGCTTCACGAAGCTTCGGTAGCTGCCAGTAGGGGCTCCTTCAAGAGCGCGGGGAGTCTAAGCGCAGTCAGTCAGCGTCTGAGCTTGGTGGAGGACAGTCGCATACCAGTCAGTGTCTTCAACTGCATCACCATGAATTTTCAACGGACTTAACTACACTGATGCTGAGCCTACGCCTGCTATGTGGACCATCTCAAAAAGTACGAACTTGTTCTTTGAAAAAAGTGTTTTCTTTTTAAAACGGCTTTTTGTCCGAAAATGCTGGTGTCGGATTTCATATGCAAGAGTGCTTCAAACCATATGTACAAATCCAATGTGCAAAAGGAAAAGGACTAAAGCTCAATCTTCATGAGTGGAGCCCAACTTACTCGTGAAATGGAGCTACTCAATGATTACGTCTTCAGTATGGGTGAAGATGCAGCCAGTGTACCAGAAACGAGATTGGTCCCTATACCTGTTTGCACATTATCATCACGGTACTATTGTGCTGGGACTCAAATCTTCAAATGGGGGCGTTATACCTTGGAGAAGTGTCGTGCCGTAATTTTTGTAAGATATTCTAAAAGTGTTTCACATTTATTACATGATCTTGAACTGAGCTATCGCGATATAACAAGTGGTACTTTAATTTTTCTTAAGAGAATTAAAAACACATATAATGCATTGTCTTTAAAGAGGGTACGCTGAGCTTGGCCCAACTCAAATGCGCGCAAACGGGTGTTGATGATTTCTGCTGACGGTTGGTAATATCATTACCAAATTTTGAATGGATGTTAATAAAGTACTTTTATTTTGATATCCGTAATTGGTTGCACAAAAAAAGCGTTAAAGATAAATTGCGAGACATAAGTTCAAAAACGTGAAAATATGGGAAATCCAAAACAGGGATTACAATTCGGGAAATTCCCCCAACAAACCGTTTATCTTACGATAAAACAAAATTAACCTGCACGTTCACATTGGATTAAAACGTTGGGTTCCATTATGCCAAATTTGAGTTAAAAAAATCTGTTCACTTGGAATAAATTCCCCAAGTTAACCAAAATTGAGTAAATTTTTGGGGATTTCACTATATTTTAATTCAAAATCAATTAATTAATTTAGGAATACGCATTAAAAGATAACATAGATTTATTCTTTATAAACGTTAGTGTGAAAAATTTTATAATGGTGGTATAAACCGTTTTACCCAAAAAATCCAGAAAGCTGAGCGCTTAAACTCGCCTCCGTTCTAGCCTCAGCATACCCTCTTAATGGCAAAATTTACATGTGCTACATATGTTAGTCTTCATGAGTTTGTGAAGACCCGTATTGAACGTAAGTTAAAGAGAAGAAGAACATCACTGTTAATATAGAAAGAATTGTGTATGAACTTGGTAGTGAATTCATCTACAGCGAAGTGGAGTTGATGTATGCGACTGCTTGATATGTACTGTAAAAATTGTGGTTTCATGTACTAATGTGATTATTTAATAAATAAGATTTGTTATACACATGAATAAGTCTTGACTTTTTAAATTTATTTTATCCTAGGAATGCCATGATTCCAGTCCTTCATCTTCACCAAAACCTCGATGCCTGTCCTGACAAGTCTGTGTATGGTGGCGTCACTCAATGCCTGTCTTGACAAGTCTTGACATGTTTTGCAACCAAACTTGACAAGTCTTGACAGGTTTGCATGACGTCATCATGAAAAGGTTAAGTTAGGTTAAAGTGGTCACCCTCTAGTGTAGTATCCGCCATCTTGAAAAAAGTTAGGGTAAAGAGGCCACACTCTAGTGTAGCAAATTTGCCATCTTGAAATTAAAAATTCATAATTAAAAAAATAATAATTAAAAAATTAAAAATTCATAATTAAAAAATATATGAAAAATTAAAAATATGAATAATTAAAAATATGATTAATTAAAAATTTGCATAATTAAAATTTGCATAATTATAACAATGGGGGGCGTAAACCACTGCCGAGTGGCTCACACTCTACTGTTGAGTAGTCGATGTTTTTAATTTTGGGCCCACGGTCCCTTCAAAATTTTCCCCCTTGTGTTTTGGGCGCTAGATATTTATAATGGCTAAGGGGCACGTTTAATTTCAAGTTTGTACAAATTACTACGCCTGAGTAATTGCGCGTTTTAATTTTAATTTTGGTTTCCCCCCGGTCCCTATTGTCGGTTTTGGTTTTGAAAGCTAAAGTGATTGCGCATGAGGGACATCTAAGTGTGGTCCAAGTTTCAAAGTTGCTTCTCTGTATAGCGCCTTATTCATAAGAGTACGGAATTACCTAGCTTTTGATAATTTTGATTTCTCCGGTACCCGCTACCCAATTTTTGCTTTCCATATTCAAAGTAATAAAAAATGAAGATATAAACTCTATTCCACGTTTGAAACTTCTCAGTTGTAGCGTTTCTTTGAATGATTCTTTTTTTAAAGTTCAGATGTGTTTTTTTTACATTTAATGGCCCACGGTCCCCCTAAATTTAGCCCCTTGTGTTTTTGGACGCTACATATTTTATAATTGTTAAGAGCATGTTTAATTTAAAGTTAGTACAAATTACCACGCAGTAATTACGTGTTTTGATTATCATCCAAATTTTGATTTTACCCGGTCCCTGTCACCGATTTTGGTTTTGAAAGCAAAAGGCACTGCGTCTGGTCCTGGACCACATATCATCACATACGAGTTTCAAGATTGTAAACCTTTCGGGCGGAGTGTGCAGATAGCTGAAAACCCCCAACTCTGGTAGACACATGACATACATGACATACATGGTAGATACATGGCTGCGAGTTCGTCGTCGCCTAAGCAGTCGCGTGCGCTTGGCTGCGGGCGACGACCGTCGCCCTGGATAATGTGTTAAGTATTTGGTATTTTTTTTTTTTTTAAGTTGCAATATTATAATGTTGTTTCAAGGCATTAATCACATTTATCAAAGTTGCCAACGTCGGGTATAGGGTTGTAAGATGCTATAAGAAGTTTCAATGTTCTAGTGACAAAACTACATGATCCACATTTTAAGTGGAAAGTTAACTAAATCCCTCTCCTGCCCTCAACACCTCCCCAAAAAACACGAAAATTAATGGCTCTCCTGTTGTGATGTTGATATTACGTTCATTCATCATGATCGCGTTTACCTCTAATTTTTTTTATTTTCTCTTGTATTGACTCAAGGAATCTCTTACATGATTAAAAAGGGAAGACCAGACATACCAGACACAAAAGCATGGACGTCTGCCGAGCGGGTAGGACAAGATATAGGCCAGTTATAAACATAATGTTAAAACCCGTTCTTAGAAAGCTGAACTAAACCATGAAACCGTAAATCCTTGTCAACTACCCCATGCGGGCGTAGGGGGGGGGAGGGTTGGGGAGAGTTGACACGAACGAGCTTCAACACCCACTCCCACCCCTTCTGACAAAATTGTTTTGCTTGTGTGTTGCACGAACTTTTACATTTCAAACAATAGTTGCAAATAAAATTTTGCCACGCTTTGCAAGGATCCAGTCATAGGGCAAAGTGAATTTATGTATTAAGATTGCGAAAATGTAGGAGGGTACATAAGCTTGGCACTTCTTTTAGATCTCATTGCTTTTGGTTGTGTAGGGTTTGTCTGTTTTTTTTTACAAGTTTTTTGTTATATGTGGGATATATATGACGGCACAATGTCTGCTGAATGCAGAACAGATAATGGGGAAATCGAAACTAGTAAATACAAATAATACACGTTGAAATGGAAAATGTTTGCAAAATATATTCTATTTGATCGATTACTCTGGGAGACAGGACAACAAATTCGATGTTTAATGCAGAATGCAGAGCATTAATGCGGAAATAGAGAGCATGAACGTTTAATTCTCATATTGTCAGCTACGATCAGTGACCATTCAGAATGGGCAAAATAGAAACAGCTGTTAAGGTGCAACGGCCAACTGGTTGGCATAAACAATCTCTTACACACTAAAAGCGTTCAGAAAAATGGTAAGCTGCAATTAGTAATTCACAAATAACGTTTTATTTTTCATTCCCGTTATCCTTTGCAGTGGCGTATCCTTGAATTCACCCATTCGTGACCGAGGGTTTAAAGTGGGGTCGAACACTCATCCACACATAAACAAAAACCAAACCAAAACACATTTAAAAATCGAAAAAAATGTAATAGTTTCAAAAAAACACTTAGATAGTCGATCTTCACCAACGGATGGCAGTGTTGTAAAGTAATTGAGTGAACGTATGATTATGTATTCACAATGTTGTTTGATAAATAACCGTATCTGAATGGATTAACACTTTAGTACTTTAATGAAACTCAATTTAAAATTACTTTTTCTCAAAATGCTTAAAACTTCAAGTGCAATCTTATACACATTTGCTGATATTATTCTTGATTCAGTCCTATATCATGACCAATAAACGATACACAAGGTAAATATACGAAAACTTCTAAGTTCTAACATCAATAAAACAAATGTTGGAGCCCCCTCCCAGGCCCACACACACACACACACACACACACACACACACACATAAATCACGCATTATCAGACAAATTGAACAGTAAGTTTTCTCAAAAAGTCATCGCAAGGGTGCATCTTAGCTAAGGAAAAAAACGAAGAAACTAAAACTGAACTAGCACGAGCATGGGAGTAAGCAACAGATCGTCAAACAAGTATACAAAACAGAAATAATACGTTCCTTTCCATTGTTAAAATCTTGCTGTTGGTGAAGGTGCCAGGTAATAAAATGTCTTATTTGGGGGACTCTAGCGCCACCCCCTGACCCCCAGATTCACCAAAAATATTGTATCGTCCTCGTTGAAGGATAATGACAACAAATAATCACATATTATGTCAATCCGAGCTTTTGTTCGCTTTGTATCGTGATACACGCGCTGACTAGACGGACGGACGAATGGACAGATAAGTGAAGCTTACAGGGGCGAATTGCTCCAGTAAAATATAGAATTTAAAACAAAAACGCATTTTCTTCTATGCATTAGCCTCCCCCAAAAAAATCTCAAAATCACTTTAATGGTGTTATTTAATTTTTTAATTTCAATTGGCTGATGGTTCTGACCAAACTGGGGATATATACAATATTTAAAATTTGCATGTGAAGAAGAGAAATTAAAATTTAAAAAGGTTGAAAAAGTTGGCTGGAAGGCATCGAAATAAAGGTTTTAATATGTCTTTTACATGCATATAATCAACAAGTAAAGCTAGAAACTTGACAATGATCACCAACTATGCTTACAAAATTAAGTTTTTTGGGCAACTAGATATTTTAAATTGGTAATACCATAGCAATGCCATACTGCTTTAATAAAATTATTCTATTTTAACAAATAATTTTGCAAGGGAACTTAAAAAGATTCCACAAATAACAAAAAAATTGGGAAAATCGAGCCAAACCATACACAATCATAAGTATTGAGAATCTAAAAAGGGCCAAAATTATGTACCCTTAAACATTTTTCGCGCTGTAATTACATTATTTCGCAACGCCATAAGTGACTGCATCCTTGCAAAGCTTGGCAAAACAAATTTGCACGAGCTTTTTCATTTTCAAACAATAGTTGAAATGAAATGTTGCCAGTCTTTGCAAGGAAGCAATCACTGGGCATTATGTACTGAGAGGGTGAAAATATAGAATAGTACATAAGCTTGGCACTCTTTTAGAACCCAATAATTTTGATTGTGTAAGGTTTGGCTGAATTTCTACAATTTTTTTGTGATTTATGGGTTATATTATGTATCAACAATAGGGTATCTAAAGGCCGTGTGCTATTCGCGGTTAAAACCTAACCAGGTAGCAGCACGGTCGTGGACCAACATGGCCGTCCGAAGGCAAAAAAAACACGGGCTGCATAGGGAGCAAGTGTGTTTTTCATGCTTTAAAGCATAATATTTCATTGTTAGCGTCAGTTCTAGATGTATTTCCACTTTCCAGTAGTTGGGTACGATGGGGTAGGAGGACAATCACTATATTTTGTTACCCTCAGCTGCAAAATAACTAGCAAAATAAGGAATTTTAACTCGTAATTTGAAGACGTGTATTTTCAGTAATTTTAACTTGATGGCAATACCGCGAATTTCTTATGATTATTGGCCTTTACTTAGGCCTATATGATAATTATGTAATAAGTTATAATATTATATCACAAATTATTTATTCTCTCCCCCCCCCCCGTCCCCGCCCCCACGGAAGTAAGTTTTTGCGGGTTCCTCGCGAATAGATTATCAAACTCGATTTGTTATTAAATTTAATTTGTGTTCGTCACGCCATTGAAACCTCTTAAAACATTGTCTCACATTTAAAAAGCCACCCCCCCCCCCCCCCCCCAATGCGGCTAAAAATTTAAAGTTATTAGTTATATGGATGGCACCGGCCTTCACTAAACTTTATATATAGGCCTACTATTATTAATACGCATAGTTAACTAATTATATTACGCCTAGTTAAGTCCTAGAATTGTTTTGTTGTTGTTTTTGGTTGAGATTATGAATAATATGAGCCCATAAATAATGAAGTCTACGCATAATTATTTGTTGTTCAGTGTTCACGGCAGCAGTTGGTAAAAATCTCTTGGCATATAAGAATAAAAAATCAAGGTCGGATAGTTTACATTCAATGCGCTGCACAAATTTAAAAACTATAATTATGGACAAATATTATTAATAATAAATAATAATTACAAAAATTCCATACTATATCTATACCAATTATCAATTATACCATTAATGAGACTTGCATAATATATACTATGGTTCACAGTATCTTTGGGTTTAGAATGTTGAACCCAAAGACAATACCACAGATAATAGGTACACTACGTGCTCTGTTATCTGTGACGGTACATAGCTCTTAGCCCGATTTGGCCCTATACCGCCTACAGCACATCATTGTAATAAATGAATTACCATTATGGTTTATCGTTTATCGGTTGGTGGCATCCATGAAACTGATGAAAGTTGTAAAAAATGTGTCTCAAGGAACAGGAATAGAACTCCCATCTAACCCACAGTATTGCACGGAATAATAATATACACATTCAGACTTTTTGTTTCATTACGCATTACAAAAAAGTGTATATTACTAATTTTATGACCTTTCTTGCTTGCTAAATAATATACATGATCGAGTAAATTCATTCTGGAGTTGACCGTGACGCTATAATATTGCATTGGTTTAACATTGAATGCCGCCATGCAGCCGCCCGGTATCTGCCTTGGAGCAGTTCTCCACTTGACCGCCAGATGTCAGCCACTTTGCTTTTAAACGCGAATAATACAACTCAAGTCTCAATGAACATAGGAAAATAAATAGATGCAAATCAAAATATTATAAAGTTCAGAAATTATTAGAAGCGTAGTATCCTAACTGCTTGCATATAATTACTAGGAAAACACTAAAGTCCCGCCGCGTTGATGGATGAGCGTTTTTTGTAAGTTTTTTGTTTGCGTTTTTTGCGTTTGTTTGCACTTTTCCTTTGCAAGTGCTTTTTGAATGGATTGTAGGTGATTGTTGTCAAGTTTCTATTGTTACTTGTTAATTGGTATTATAAACCTAAAAAAACTCATATTATAACCTTAATTTCTGTAGATTCTGGCTAACTTTTTCAACTTTTTCTTTCAAAAGGTACTACATCACCATAACCTTAATGTCCATGTGAAATCTGAACGTTGTAGCCCCACCCGTTTGGTCAGAATCGGCCCAAATGTGACTAAAATATCGCACTAAAAATTGAAAAACTTACATTAAAACCTTTATTTCTATGGATTCTGGCTCACTTTTTCAACTTTTTCTTTCAAAAGGTTCTACATCAGCATAGTCTTAATGTCCATTTGAAATATGAACGTTGTAGCCCCACCCGTTTGGTCAGAATCGGACCAAATGTCACAAAAATATCGCACTAAAATCAAAAAAAATCGTAAAAGTACGATATTTATGAGAAATATTTCTTCGATTGTACCCAAAAACAATACGCCTCTAAGTTCAGAGAAAAACAAAGGTCCCCTCAAATTTTCATCAAGATCACATATGCCGTTTACCCGAAATCGAGCGAACAAACAGACAGAAAGAAAACAAAAAAAAATCACCCGAGCTAATTTTTTTAAATTTTTTTTGAAATTGAAGTCATCGCTTCACTCGCTACGCTCGCTACGCTCATCCAATTATTTTTGTTTGACGTGTGAGTGTGAGTGCGAGTGCGTTGTCTATAGTATTAAATTCAATCTTTATTGACAGCTGGCCAATAAGTATGGATGACCACGGGGATCCAGCGTACTAATCAATACAAAAGTACATGTTTACAAAAATAAATAACCTGAGAATAACCTGAGAACAGCAGCAACAGTATGAAATTAATGATGAACATTGTTGAAAAGATGATGATGCAAAATGATGATGGAATGCTTTAAAACAGTGAAAACAATGTTGTCAATTAATGAAATAGGACTATACACAGGGTTATGCAAGTGTGAAGCATTTATTTGTTACAAAGTAGGCCTATCTTAAACATATTGTAAATTGTAGCTTTAAAGATGTTTAATTTTATAAGTACGTATTTCATCGATTCAAATTCACGGTTCAAATTTCGGTTCAATCGGGGATCTATCTTCTAGTATGGTACATGAACAGGTTAGCTTTGGAGCAACGAGTCAATAATGTACCCCAGAGGATTATTTTAATCATTCTTGTTGATTCTGGCGTTGATTCGCGGGTGTTCGCACTGTCCATACCACTGATTGCTATATTTCCTATTAAAAATATCGATCTTTGGTTGGTTATCGCTCACTCGTCGATTGCGTCGGGGCCTGCAGGGTTGGCTTGGTCGCTTTGATTTAAAGTCCCCCACTGAAAATCAGTTATATAACTGAGTGGGTAGACTCTAAATAAAATTTATTTATTTATTATTTATTTAAATGTATAATCAGACAATAAAACAAATGCGTTTTGATCTGTCGATTTTATGGGAATTATTAACAAATATAATATAACACTTAAGTGGTTTCTCCATGACTACTTTTTCCCCAATCGTTAGATTTGTTTATCAATTTCTGCATTTCTGAATTCCTAAACGGGTGCATGGTTACTATAAACACACGGGAAAATAACGTTATTTTGAATAACGGAATAAAATATACATTTTGTAATCTCGCCAGAAGAAGTCAGGCCGGGCCGTATGATTGGCTGACACGCGCTGCCCGGCAGCGCACGAACCAATGAGAGCTCTTCGCATGACTCTCTACAGCGCGAAATCCAAGTGTGATTATTACCGGATTTTTTAAATTTGGTATTACAAGGAAAGCTTTTAAGGAATATCAATTTTATGGATTTTTATGTATTCAGCTTTGTGCAAGTCAACTTTTAACGATATCTATGTATAAACAATTGTTTGTCATCTTGAAAACCTTATTTAAACAATTTTTATTCCAATTTCTAACTAGACGTATTTTACTTGATGGGGGAAATGAATCTAAGCTTTGTGATTTAATGCGATTGTCAGATAAGAATAAGAATGTGCCTAGGAAAGCACGTATTTTATTCTGAATACAGTATTGCCAGTACGTTCTCCGAATAATAATACATCATAATAGACTGAAAGTAAAAAAACACGTAAGTTTTGAACAGAAATGTTTAATTGTGCGCTCGTGTTGGTGAGTGAGCGTATGAGTGTATGAAAGAGGAAGGGAAACAAAATATAAGAAAATGGTGTGAGAGTAAACTAGGAAAACGCTAAAGTCCCGTCGCGTTGATGGATGAGCTTTTTTGTAAGGTTTTAGTTTGCGTGGGATCTCTTTACTTATCAAGTGCTTTTCGAACGCATTGTAGGTGATTGTTGTCAAGTTTCTATTGTTACTTGTTGATTGTTATTATATTCCTCAACAAACTTATATTAAATCCTTTTCTTCTATGCATTCTGGATAATCTTTTCAACTTTTTCTTTCAAAAAGTACTACATCACGATAACCTTAATGTCCATGTGAAATATGAACGTTGTAGCCCCACCCGTTTGGTCAGAATCGGTCGAAATATGACGAAAATATCGCACTAAAAATCAAAAAACTCATATTAAAACCTTTATTTCCATGGATTCTAGCTAACTTTCCAAATTTTTCTTTCAAAAGGTACTACATCTTCATAATATTAATGTCCATGTGAAATATGAACGTTGTAGCCTCGCCCGTTTTGTCAGAATCGGCCCAAATGTGACGAAAATATCGCACTAAAAATCGAAAAAAATCGTAAAAGTACCATATTCATGAGAAATATTTCTTCGATTGTACCCAAAAACAATACACCTCTAAGTTCCAGAGAAACGAAGGTCCCCTCAAATTTTCATCAAGATCGCATATGCCGTTTGCCCGGTAGAGAGCGAACAAACAGACAGAAAAACTAACAAAAAACAAAACACCCGAGCTATTTTTCTTGGGGTAACGTAAGTGAAAAACAAACAAAAAAACAGAAAGTCAAATTGAAGTCTTCACTTCGCTCGCTACGCTCGCTACGCTCATCCAAAAATACTTATTTTAAAATGTTCTTTGCTAAGATGTATTGAGATATACATACAATGGATTTATATGGAATATAATTTAACCATTTAATTTTCAGAAGCTATATTATTGCGATAATTATTTAATTTTTAATTTTATTGGATGAGTGTAGCGAGCGAAGCGAAGATTCCATTTCACTACAGTGGAGAAAAAAATCTGGAATGTTTTTTTTCATTGTTATTATTTTTGGCTGTTTGTTAACACGATACCGGCTAAACCGATACTCCCATTTGTGATGAAATTTTATGGAGGCCTTCGAAATCTCTGAACTTTGAAATGCTACGTTTTGAGCGCAATCGAAAAATTATTTCTCATGAAAACCGCAATTTTACGATTTTTTTCGATTTAAAAAAGAAATCGACGAAATCGAAATCGAAATCGACCCCTACATGCTTTATTCGATTGCAATGATTTTTTCACAGAACCTTAATTTTATGAATAAATATATTCGTGTGAAATTTGAGAGCAATCGAAAAATTATTTCTCGTGAAAATTGCAATTGCGTTATTTCAAAAATTTCTTCGACCTATATGCTTTATCCGATTGTAATTTTTTTTTTCACATTTTCCCTTTAAAATTTATGAATTTATATTTTTTTCATGTGAAATTTGGGGTTTTTAATTCAAGAAAAATTTTTTCAATATGTATCTTTTTTTTTCGTTTTTTTAAATTAAAATTATATCAAGCCCCCCCCCGGTGCCCTGTAAAAAAAACCCAAAGAAACTCGTTCGCCTAGGGGCCCGGAATTTTTCATTTTTGTCCAATATTGCTTTTTTTTTGGAAAGCTTTCGAAAAACGCTTTTTCAGGCGGTTGGGATGAGCGAAATTTGGGGTTTATTGAGTTTGCCATGTGTTAGGGAGAGGGGTTTTTAAAATTTGATTTGGGTTTTCCCTTTGCATAAACCCTGCGGGGAAAACACGCTTTTTTAATATTTTTTTTCAACTTTTACGACGACCCCCATGGGATCAGGGGTGCGTAAACCCAGGTAGGTAATTTCGCATTTCGCATTCGAACCAAAAATGGCAGGGAAAATGCACCAATTTCGCTCATCCAAAAAATGCGCCTTTTTAAAAAACGTTTTTTCGAAGCGGCCTTTCTAAGGAAAAAAAAAAAATAAAATCATAAAAAATTGTCAGATAACCCATAAAATGATCACACTAAAAACAACGCCCCGAAAATTTATTATCGCTATTTATTTTATATTACTAAAGCCAACACAAAGTCGGGAAAAAACCAAAATTATATTCACATTTTGTTAACAAAAATTCTTTTAAAACAAAATTTTGAAAAGCAAATACAAAAAATTCTTAGAAAATAATCACATTTAACGAAAAACGAAATCACAATACATTACATAAAGTTTTACCAAATGTTTGGAGGTGAGGGGGGGGGAACCCAAAATGATATTTTGAATGCAATAGCGCGTCAAGGGTTTAAAGGGAAAATTATATTTTGTGGGATCCCCTTAATTCCCCTTTAAACGCACATAAAACGCAAAATAAACGACAAGGGCGTTTTTCCCAGCTAGACGAGGGAGAGAAACCCAACGAAATCGGGGAGATGAAAAATCCCGCCGGGCAAAGGACCCGTTTTACTAAATTAAAAAACTTTCTATGGAAAAATTTAATGTTAGTATTTTAGGGAGTTTGTATTCAATGTAGGGTTAAGGGAAGTTTTTAATATTTTAAATGTGCTTTAAAAACAGTAATTATTTTTGTGTTTCGTTTTCGTAGGGAAAATAGCAGATTTTGTTTTGATAAAATTTTTTTTGGGCCCCTGAAAACTGCTTTGTAAAGTTATTTTTTAAATGTGAATGTTAACAAACTAATCTTACTAAAAAGACGTTTCCACGAGTGCGGTATGTATAAAAAAATCATCAAGTGCTACTATTTGATGTTGACACCCAAAAGGGAAAAACAATTTACTTCCAGAAAAAAGAAAAATTTTTCAATGTCAAAAAAAGATTTTGGAAGACAAAGCCCCCATCCCAAAATCTTTTTTAAAAAACCAAAAGCAAACTCTAAATCTGGGCTAGCTCTTTCAATTAAAAGAACACCCAACTGGAACTGGTTCAGCCCAAAAAACAGTGATGTAAGATCCGAGTTTAAAAACCTAAAAACGGCGTTTGTATAAGGGCATAAACCCAAAGGGCCCCTGTCCACAGCCAAATATTTTAAGGAAAAGGGGCTCTATACCAATTATTTCCCCACTGGCCGTCACAACGATGTTCCCAGACCCCCACTATAATGCCCAAAAAGGAAGGCATATGCATATCAAAAACCTCAAGCATACAAATTTAAAAAATGCTTAAAAAGCCCAATCTACAAAAAAAAAACAAGTTTTTTCCCATTTATCAGCAACAACAAAAAGCTACAAGGGAAAACCCACTCCATTACCTTTTTGCCACAAAGGAAAAGGCCCTATGCATATTTTCAAAAACCCCAAAGCATACAGTAAAAAAAAAGCTTAAAAAGCTAATCCAAAAAACAGGACACTTTTTCCGTTCAAGCCCCACAACAACAAAAGCTAGTTAACTATTCATTAGGTGAATAGTTTACTATTCATAGGTTGAATAGTATACTATTCATGAGCCAATAGTATACTTTTCACTTTTGAAAGTTCCCCGTAGTAATTCTCAATAGTAAAAGTGAATAGAAATCACGAATAGTTTTCCAAATTTACTAGCTCAATAGTAATAGTCAATAGTAATTCCAATAGTAGAATCAATAGTGATTTTTCAAAAGGGGCACGGAAGTAAGTTTTTGCGGGTTCCTCGCGAATAGATTATCAAACTCGATTTGTTATTAAATTTAATTTGTGTTCGTCACGCCATTGAAACCTCTTAAAACATTGTCTCACATTTAAAAAGCCCCCCCCCCCCCCCCAAATGCAGCTAAAAATTTAAAGTTATTAGTTATATGGATGGCACCGGCCTTCACTAAACTTTATATATAGGCCTACTATTATTAATACGCATAGTTAACTAATTATATTACGCCTAGTTAAGTCCTAGAATTGTTTTGTTGTTGTTTTGGTTGAGATTATGAATAATATGAGCCCATAAATAATGAAGTCTACGCATAATTATTTGTTGTTCAGTGTTCACGGCAGCAGTTGGTAAAAATCTCTTGGCATATAAGAATAAAAAATCAAGGTCGGATAGTTTACATTCAATGCGCTGCACAAATTTAAAAACTATAATTATGGACAAATATTATTAATAATAAATAATAATTACAAAAATTCCATACTATATCTATACCAATTATCAATTATACCATTAATAAGACTTGCATAATATATACTATGGTTCACAGTATCTTTGGGTTTAGAATGTTGAACCCAAAGACAATACCACAGATAATAGGTACACTACGTGCTCTGTTATCTGTGACGGTACATAGCTCTTAGCCCGATTTGGCCCTATACCGCCTACAGCACATCATTGTAATAAATGAATTACCATTATGGTTTATCGTTTATCGGTTGGTGGCATCCATGAAACTGATGAAAGTTGTAAAAAATGTGTCTCAAGGAATAGGAATAGAAATCCCATCTAACCCACAGTATTGCACGGAATAATAATATACACATTCAGACTTTTTGTTTCATTACGCATTACAAAAAAGTGTATATTACTAATTTTATGACCTTTCTTGCTTGCTAAATAATATACATGATCGAGTAAATTCATTCTGGAGTTGACCGTGACGCTATAATATTGCATTGGTTTAACATTGAATGCCGCCATGCAGCCGCCCGGTATCTGCCTTGGAGCAGTTCTCCACTTGACCGCCAGATGTCAGCCACTTTGCTTATAAACGCGAATAATACAACTCAAGTCTCAATGAACATAGGAAAATAAATAGATGCAAATCAAAATATTATAAAGTTCAGAAATTATTAGAAGCGTAGTATCCTAACTGCTTGCATATAATTACTAGGAAAACACTAAAGTCCCGCCGCGTTGATGGATGAGCGTTTTTTGTAAGTTTTTTGTTTGCGTTTTTTTGCGTTTATTTGCACTTTTCCTTTGCAAGTGCTTTTTGAATGGACTGTAGGTGATTGTTGTCAAATTTCTATTGTTACTTGTTAATTGGTATTATAAACCTAAAAAAACTCATATTAAAACCTTAATTTCTGTAGATTCTGGCTAACTTTTTCAACTTTTTCTTTCAAAAGGTACTACATCACCATAACCTTAATGTCCATGTGAAATCTGAACGTTGTAGCCCCACCCGTTTGGTCAGAATCGGCCCAAATGTGACTGAAATATCGCACTAAAAATTGAAAAAACTTATATTAAAACCTTTATTTCTATGGATTCTGGCTCACTTTTTCAACTTTTTCTTTCAAAAGGTTCTACATCAGCATAGTCTTAATGTCCATTTGAAATTGAACGTTGTAGCCCACCCGTTTGGTCAGAATCGGACAATGTCACAAAAATATCGACTAAAAATATCAGTAACAAACTATAAAATTC